>JANFAE010000280.1:0-139731 GCA_024613145.1 Pisolithus marmoratus | reverse complement strand
CATGCCCTGAGAACACAACCATCTTACCTTTTGGCCCGCCTTTTCCAGGAAGTTCTTTCACAAAAAAGCTATGGTGAGCACCGTCACCTGCCTTGGGGCTATTTCCGGCTCGAAGGCTTCCACTTGCCGACCTTCGATCGCAACGAGGCTGGTCACATGCTGCTCGAACTTCCAGTGGTTCTTGAGCCATTGATGGCCAAATAAAGGCAAAGGTATGCACAAACGTTTGCCAATTTTTCAAATATCGGTCGCAGTATTCTTAGTGTGGGTCCTCCTCTTTTACAGATGTGATTTTTACTGTAATGCAGTAGCGACATACAACTTGTGCTTGGGCTCGTGGCTGACCTTTCCTATGGGGACATTACAACTGTCAGGGAAACATACTTGTATGGCAGGCCTGGCGAGTAACCTCGCTCCGGCGTCAACCTGGCTACATCCGCCCGCACTACGAGCGTGCTATGGAACAGGTTCTCATCTCGATCCATTAAGATGGTACTTCCATTCCTATCTTGTCAACGTGTATCATGCGTACAAAAGACTGACGCTCTTGCGTCTTTCTTGCCCTAGCGGACTCATTAAAGGGTCTCTTCGGCAACCATGATGTTGGCATCCTTCAGGCTCGCTTTTCTGTGCTTCGCAACTATCGCAAATGTTGTTGTCGGCGAAGACATTTTGTCTGCGTATACTGCTCCTGGAACGTTCCCAACTTCCGTGTATAAGTTGTACTGGAACGACCCTACTGGCACGTCTGCTCAGCCACAGCCTGTCATCTCTGATCCGGCTACGGTAAGGCCATCAGTATCCCCTTGTAATGAGATTTGATATATCACACTACTTAGCATTCAGTATTCCCGGAAATACTTACTGATCCGGCAAACTTCCCAAAAGTACTTGAACCATACTCTTCTATTGGACCAAACTTATGCTATCAACAGAACGATACAGTAGACCCTCATCCACTACCGACACCCCTACAGCCAACTCAGCTGCTTCAGCAGGCGATTGGCCAGATCAAGTCCGTTGCATCTAACCCCATCCTCGACACTTGTGCGAAATGCCAGTCTTCTTTCACAATTGCCAAAATGCTCGTTCTTGCGGCCCCCGAACAAGGACCGTTGCTCGCGGAGGCTATTTGCGTATACTTAAATTTCTCTTCAACCTGTTACAACGAGTACAACGAGCTTGCCCTTGGATCTGTCTTTACACAGGTGGTCGCTCTCGGTGACATGGGTGGGTACGACGGACAGGTGAAGTCAATACCACGCTAGTTTTGGACAGTGCCAAGAATTCATATGGTTATTGGCAGCTCATTTGTGCGCGCCTTCTGAACCTATGTCCCGTCCCAGCAACTGTGCCCTTGAACATGACGGTTTGGTTTGCGAAGCCCAAACCTAACCCTTTGCCTCCTCCAAAGAAACCGAGTGGAGAACGCCTAAAGGTTCTCCACGTTAGCGACATCCACATCGACCCTCGTGCGTACTTTCTTCGTTCTCCCTTATCCTACTAATTCAACTGCCGTATAGGATATGCCACTGGCTATGAGGCGAACTGTACGACATCCCTCTGCTGTCGTGAAAACGTGTGGAATGCTGCATCGCCCGATCATGTCGTCCTTCCAGCCCCTCGATACGGGTCATACCTTTGGTATGTACGGCTGACCTGTTAGAAACTGATCACAGTAAGATGATTTTGCAACAGCGACACGCCGATGTCCTTGATGCTCGCTGCAATGCAGGCTATTCCTGTGTTGACAGAGACAGAGGGCACCGGATTCAACTTCTCTCTATTTACAGGCGACTTGACAGCTCACGACCCTGATAACCAGTATTCTAGGTATGTCTTTTTGGTGACACGACAGTTAGCAACAGCGTGACACGAAAAACAAGAGCCTTTGTCGACCAGGCTCAGGTAAGCAGCGCCGGAGATGACGTCCATCCTTGGAGGTGCTGAGATGGTCGCTAGGTGGTTGTATATGATCTATTGAAGAAATATGTTGGACCTGCTCCTGTGTATGCCACTCTGGGAAACCACGATACATATGTAGGTTTTTGCTGCACTGTCCCCTCCATGCAAGTTTCTTAGTACGTGTCGCCGTATGAAGACGCAATTCCAAATGATTCCATACTACCTCGGCGGACCTCTTGGGAAGCAATTCAATTGGTGAGAACGCAACCTTGCAATATATACTTTGCCCGCTAACGTCGCCAGCAGGCTTTACGAACATGTGTCGTCGCTGTGGTACCACAATGGATGGCTTCCGACGGATTCCGTGGAGTATGCAGAAACCCACTATGCGGCGTATAGTGTCAAGAGGCCAGACGGACTACGCATCATCTCGCTTGATACTGATATGTGTACGAGTTCGCTATTGTTGAAGCTACTGACGTCCTGCTGAAAAGACTATTCGTGTGGTCCGTCAGGGTACCAGTACGTGTGACTTTCCATTAACTTTGCCATAATATTCACCAAAATATTCGTTTGGTGAATGGTCGTACCTCCAGATTGAATTATTTTAGTTATGTGAACGCAACAGCTCCTGACCCGTTTGGTATCCTTAGCTGGATAACTGACGAGCTACAAGATGCAGAGGATGCTGGCGAACGGGGTGGGTTTTCTCATCGCGCGTCAGCCTAGAACTCTTGACTCATCTCGATGAAATAGTGTGGATCATCGGTCATGTCATCAGCGGATGGGATGGTACGCAGTCACAGCTGAATCCGACGAAATTTATGTAGGTGTTTGTGTCACTGCTACGTTTTACTCTTGATGTCATGATTTCGTTGGCCAGTCTATCAGATGTGAATGCTTCTCGTTCTTGACCTTCCGCTCATCGACTGAGTTGTTTCGTCAGTGTGGACCGATATTCTCCACACGTCATTGCGAGTAAGTGTTTCGTTGACTCCCCAATTCCGATGTGTTGACCTGCGTTAGATATCTTCTATGGTCACAACCATGAGGATCAGTTCACCGTAAGTACAAGAGCCAAACAATAAGCCGAAATTTCCAATCGTCGATCGACTCCGATATTAAGGTTTTTTTATGCAAACAACGCGACGGTTATGAATCAGGAAACTGCTCTGGCTGTATCTTGGGTAAGCCTCTTGCGGTATCAACTTACTACAGGATGTCTGTGTTCTAACCATTCGCGGATGTCCGCATGCTGAAAGAATTCACCTTCACTAACACCACTTACTAACCTCAACTCCGGCTTCCGAATGTATGAAGTAGACTCCGGCGGTATGTATATCCTTCGAACCTTTGTGCGTGGAACCTTGGACAATACTCCCTACAGCGTTCGAAGTTTTAGAGGCTTACGTGCGTTTGTCTTTCTTATTTGAAGTCCAAGGCATTTCTCAGTTAACTCCGTTGCAGTTGGATTAGTCCGCGTAGACGAATTCCCGTCACTTGATAACCAAACGGAAATAGGCCCTACGTATTTCCTTGAATATAGTGCCCGTGAAGCGTATGGAGGAAACATCCCGTGGGGTACGAACGACCCTCTGAACGCCACGTGGTGGCATCTCGTCACTGAGCGTATGCATTTACCTGTTCCCGTCGCACTGGAGTCTGATGTCCTGATTCTGCAGAGATGGAAACGAACACAACACTTGGCCAGGTACGACACATGACCCCTAACCGTAATATGCTTTTTTCTAACAGAATAATGATTCCGCCCCTCATCACGTAGACGTTCCGGAAATATCAATCCAAGAGTTCTGTTCGGGCTATGCCCTGCAACGAGACATGTCTCACTGCGAGTATATGTTACATGCGTAGTGGATCTGCGAGCCTTGCGTATGAGAACTGCCCCCGGGGATATGGATCTACGTAGTTACTCTCCTGGTACGGGACAGCGAGGGTAGGCTGACGGTTGTATTGTACAATAGCACATTGCAAATGGACTTGTTCTGTCGATGAGACAACATACTAGGCATCCAGGACGGCTGAAGACATCGGACAAATAGCGTGCCATTTAGTGCCAAACACTCATATTAACCAGGCATAGCTTCCGTCACTGCTTTACTTTTCCACGTCAGTATCTTAAGACTTGGTTATCAACTAACCGTTTATCGTTATCACAAACACCTAAACTCGTTGCATTACGACCCGCTTACCCGAAGGAAACAATTCGGCATCACATGTCCTCACATATCCAACTGCTCGGGGCAAGGAAAACGGAAAAAGACAGTGTGGAGTTTCTTGCCCGCTGTGTAGTGTTACCTTATCTGAGGCGGACGGTGAATGGATAGGCCCGATGGATACTATACCTAGACTGATATCGACGAGAGAAGTGGACTTTGTGCTAGTGGGGGCCAACGCCATACATGTCAGGCGCAATGAATCAAGGTTCTTACAAGGTTGCCTGTGGCCCAAGTTCGTGAAGGTTCAATGCTGTGTACCTCAGCGCACGCTCGGATCTTGCTTTAGTTCTTCCTCGTTCGTCGTTCCCACCCAGCAGCCGGGATGCTCGGAAACTGTGCACAAAAAAAACACAGGTTATCATTCCTTCAGACAAGGCATCCTTGGCGCGGGAGCATTCCAGGGGCTGGCAGCTGATCATGATCTGGAGTGGTACCGTAATGATTCCATTCCCGGAAAAAATCAGTTACATATTTGAATTCCAACAACTTTGCTTATTACCCTATCCCTCTGCGGGGCTGGATGATTGCTGTAACTTTTCTCATATAGCGTTAACATGAATTCTGAAAGGTGCTTACGTGCGAAACGGGATTGAGGTTCTGTCCAGGACGGACACAATTTGGTTTCTTTTCTGTTGGTCTACTGCTTGGGCCATCCCTTTTTTGCGCCGCTGTTTCGGGTATCAAATAACTTGCCATGTAACGCGTTCGGGTGAGAGGTTCCTAACTGTGGGAATTCCTGTCTAGTTTAATCATCCAGGGGCATTGGTTCTCTGATTAAAATTGGAAAAAACAGGTCTCATGCCAACATTTGCTGTGTTGGAATGATTGCTGGAAGAGGGACGTAGCCTTGTTCGTTGTTACGGAATAACCATGCATGACAGTACATTGTGAGTGCGTGGGTGCATCAGAGGAAGGAAGAAACCTGCCAAATCGGAAAACCATGTCCGAAACGCAGCCATCGACCACAACAATTATCGAGGTTCTGATACATTTATGTAGAGAAGATTGAGGCGATATGACTATGACGAAACCTCATCCCACGCAGTGCAAACGCTTCTTCCACGATGAGAATGATGTGCCATTGCCGGTCTCAAATGAGGAGTTGTTAATCCGCAAATTAGTGCATGGGCCTCCGAGTCCGTAATCAGAATGGGCAGAACAATAGCTCGCCAGTATGGATGGAGAGAACTTACACATGGAGGAGCGCTCGTTCGTCAACATGGTCCTAGCTGGGTTAACGGTGCGGAGCACGGGTCACAGAATTCCCTCAATGCAACGCAACGATGGACGCAACGAAAGGATTCGAACAGAAAGTACAATACCCCGCACAAGGTGTTGGTCGCATGGGTCAAATCATCACTTTCGATACTGCTAGGAGAATTAACGAAATCTCATTCGCATGGTGGTCACATGTGATGGATGTCTAGTCGTTCGACAGGTGTGTAGTGGCCCGTCAGTTCCCCTGGATAGTTTTGTTGCGGAACTCGATATTACAAAGTCGCAAGGATATTGCAGTGGAAAGAAGTTAATCTACATAAGCAAGGGTTTTTGGTTGCCTTGTCGCTGTGTGCAACGTTGCCCAAGGCACAGCTGACCCTACGTCGTACCGGAACGCTGACAGAGCTACAATGCCTATCAAGCATTTCGACAGTAAGAACTTACCTTTTTACCTGCTTTTCAAACGTAATACGGAGTTACCAAGTCTGACTTTTCCATCGTCTTCACATTCAGATTACTTGACGGAGCGGAAGCACTTGCAAACACTTTCTCTTAACGTCTTGGCAGACTCGCGCTTAGGAATCGATGCGCATTATTATTTACAACAACCACGGAAAACCCGCCCTCATCGCGAACCACTGCTCGCCGCGACCAGGCGGCCTCCCTTCTTGGCGCTAACTAACGCGCATCGAAACCGATCTCCGCACCCTCGAAAGACTTCGTATTAAACCCGTATTTTGTTTTCCCCTGGCCTCCTCCCTGCGAAACGCTGGAAGCAACAACCACATCCCACCGATTGGGACGACCGCATGTAAAACACGGATAGAGATGCCTGGTCCAAGGATGAAGCCGGTCAGGAAGAAGTAGCGAGCAAACTTTTCGAGGGACGCAGTGGACTTCAACCATGGGATCTATGGCGCATGGTCCTCAGAATCTTCAGGCAGGCAGCGTAATGTCGAGTTTCTCGTGGCACCTTATGTAGGGCTGGGCTCAGGTGAGAATTCTTCATCTACCTCCTCGACTTCTTCCAGAGGACTTGCCAAGCTGATGGTTTTCTGAAGCTCATTTACCTCCAAGGCATCCAAAATCCTACATCCATGCCATTTTCGGCCCCACAGATACGCTCCTATATCCTGGGCGTCGACAGGTTGATTACCTCCCCTCGATCCTAACCGCTGCAGCGCCTACGTTCACATTCACATCTAAGCGTTCCATCTTAAACGATCTTGGAGTGACAGAGGATCAATTTCTTGACATAGGTATCTTAGTTGGATTCGAGTACGCCCCCGCCTTTTCCTCCTAGTGGTGCACGAGCAGGGATTCAGAGCTACCCGTCGAACATGGTGAAACACTGGAAATCAGGCTTTGCCAGCGGGTGTCTGCTTACACCGAGTATCCGAACATCAAGCCCGCGCAGTACCCGGACCAATACGCACGCACGCGTTCGATGATCAAATACCTCCCTATATTATCCTCGGAGGGGGCAGTCGTCCCGCTTCCTCTCGCCTCTACTAACAATTCCGCCGTCCCATGGCCCCAACCACCACCACATCACCCCAACCGCGGCAGATAACCCTCGGATCTTCACGGAGATATTCACCCCACCGTCTTCCAGATGAGGTCTACTTTTACCTCTCACGCGGAACTCATTGGCCCCCCAGGACTTGTTTGGCTTACTACCGGACAGATCGTGGAACCCCCTCCACTAGACAATGGGGAAAGAACCGAGTATAAACGCTTCGTAAAAGAAGTTATTCCAGACGGTCACAACGGGTCCACGAGCCACCGCCCTGCGCTGATAAGCAGTGTTTCACATACGTTCTGGGCTAATCGCAAAGTGTTGGAAAACTTCTGGTTTGAAAGCACCTCATGCTGCGAAATCTATCCAGCTTAGTTCTCATTCGACCGTGCAGCTTGCCGAAAGAGTCTCTGGATGGAACGTAGGTTACACGGTCGTGGAAGAGGAACTTAGACGACAGACGTAACGTTCCTTTCCCTGGTGGATGGGTTGCAGTAGCGTGGCTACATTTCAAGGTGTCTTAGTCTTCTACCATCGACTTCGCCCTGTGTTTGGGTGCTACAGCAACGGAAAAACTCGCGGCACGTACCAAGGGAAAGGCCCTTTCCAGCGGACAGCTGGACAAAAAAGATGAGTTGGTGTCTAACGTGATATGGCGGTTCCTTGAGCTGAGAGGGTGAGTCTCATCGAGGTTTACGATAACTTTTGTGAATCCGTGGTATGGGGAACAGGTTCCTACTCAACTCTCACCTGCATTCACCATTGGCAAGAGCCATGTACACAGCCATCAAGCATGCGCGGTTGAATGACAAGTTTCAAGAGCCGTTGTACTTGTTCTTGGAACTTGTGAGGGCAGGAGTCATGCATGGCCACTTGTGGTCGGGCCGAGCATTCAGTGGAGGGCCGAGTTTCGGTACCGGTATGTTGTCTCACAGGGAATTATTGATGGGTGAGCTTATCCCCGAATTTCAGATGATGAGAAATCGTGTATGCTGTTGGTCATGAGAGTGCTGAGTATTGTGCCTTTGAACTTCCAGGTAAACGTCAGATGTCAATTTATCCGATTTTTTTTATGATTGACTGACGGGTCATGTGTACCCCAGCCCCAACCTTGGTCCGCTCCACTATCACGTGAACTACTCGTCTTCAACTCCTTCGTACGATCTCTGACACGTGCACTGCGTACGCTGTTGGAGATGACGACGTTGAATATGTTGTTACGCCAAGAGGCGCGCAGGGCAAGGGACGATCTGTTGGACATTGCGATATCGCTTCCTTTCCAGAATGAAGTGAACACGGGCTTTGGGGTGCTCGCCAAGGTATTTGGACGCTCTGACACATTTGAACAACCAGAAGGGGTACAAGATCCCATGGCAGAGGGAGTACAAGAGTACAAGCAAATGGCTCTCGATATCTGCGAAGATACTTTTCCGGGTGTAAAGTCGCCCAAATCGGAAGTGGAACGAGGATTCCGATTCTGGGATGTGGTAAGTTTGTTTTGTTGTTCGGCGCGTGTGGGCGTGGAAAACGACCCATTGGGCCGGATGGGACATGGATCGTCGCGTTTGAAAGCGAGGCTGACATGCGGTTTCTGTTGGTAGGCGTTGATTGCCATGAGGCAGCTTCACTCTGAGGGCGCGGTTCTTCGGGAATTGATCGACCAGTTTGAGGCAGCAGAGGCATGGCTTGCGCCTATGCGACCTTGAATGGGACACGTGTACGGACGGAGGTGCTGATCTTACAAAATGGATGATGAATCGATGACATCTTGTGCTGTACAAGTCGAGTCGCAGTAGCAGTATAGCATGTGCAGTTCACGTGATAGGCAGACGATACGTCAAACAGAAAATGCGGTGGGAAAAAGGCGGTGGTAGTGTTTGGGAACAAAACACTAAATTGGGTATATGAGGTGATACTAAACTTGTCATTCGAAATCGATCGAGGCACGTGACCATTCCATTGGGGGCGACAGATCTGAGATCTGGGAGAGTTCCTGATTTGGCATTTGGGTTTGATCTCTCATCTTTTTTTTTTCTTTCTTTCCCAACAAATCCGAGAAAGGACATGAAAAGTGCTCGCGTGGCTTTGTGCTTGCTTAAATTTGAGGTCTCTGGTGCTGGCCAGGCCTCCCTGTTCCCCCCATCCCATCCAATCCATAATGCTAGACATAAACCGGCCTCGAATGTTGCACCCCTCCTCGTCCCCTGCTTATTGGGACCGTCCCCTCTGCACGACATGCTCGCTCTGCACTCCAAGGTTCCCTCTGGTCACCTCTACGTGCGGAACCCCATGCTATCCAGATCATACAACTCGTCGAAGCCCCTCCGCCGCCTCGAAATATCTCCTCTGTTATCCAGTCTACCTCGGCTGGCTCGTCCTATCCATCCACATCCGAGTCCGAGGAAGAGGAATGCTCGTCCTACTGCTCCTCTGTAGTCCCTCCGGACGAGTCATGCAAAGACTGCGAGCTGGTCCCGTGGACGGATGCCGGCTATAACACCCGCCTGAAGCGACTGCATCTCTGGAGGGACACTGTGACGAGGGGTACTGTATCACTATACATTCGTTTGTGGTTCTGACATCGTTCGTGGTTTTAGACGAATCATCATCCTGTTCGTCGCCCGTGAAACGAAAGCTGAACCCCCATCACGATGACGATGACAATGTGAGTCCCTCACAGTAGCCCCCTGATGCCCCCTCCCCCAGAAATAATTGACGAGCGCGCTTACCCCTACAGTCGTCCCGCTATCCTTCAAAACGGTCATATACAACTTCCAGGTCAAGCGGATACATGTGTTCAGCTTGTGACATGCCATTCCCGTCAAACCGAGCCTACACACAACATGCACGTATGCCACTCGCGTCCGAGGCATGCCGTGCAGCGGTCAACCTACATTTCGAGTGACCACTCCAGTTTCCATAATGCCTCATCGTATCGCTCCACCCTACTTTACCGCCTCCACTCTTCGCGCTTCGATTTCTCCCATCATGGTCATTCCGAGCAATGATCGCTTGTCTCTTGCATTATAATCGCCTCCCTGCATGCTTTGCTTGTATGATATGATTAATTATTCACCGTTTAGCTTGGTAACACCTACTGTTCTTCCTATCAACTCTACGTACTGTAGTGCGATTCGAACGGGGATCCGACCTTCGGGTGCACATTACTTATCTGATCACCTAGTGTGCTTCTTAATTATACCATATTAATCCACCCGCTAAATTCTCTCCGGGAGTTCTCTCTCCCCTGTCTAGGGTTAGCGTCAATTTTCAGCATCCCCAACACCCTACGAAGTCAATCCCATGGGAAGAGTCCACTTGGGGTCTTTGCATAAGCTCTTTAACGTACTATGTACGTAGGTGGACTTCAGTACATACAAATACACTCGCGACACAGGTCGTTTACCATGCCAAAACCACCCGAGGTGTACACGCACAGGGACTCTTTCAGTCGTTGTTCTTTTCAAACATTCAGCGGCTTATTTTCTCTCGACAACTATGTCGTTGTCTATCCTCTTCTTGTGTGCACACTGCTTGCAGACACTCGAAGCATGTCATACTCAGATATAAACACGTCCTCCAAAAATCTCAAACTAAGCGAGCGTTGTCCATAGTGAAATTGGCAGGTCAAAGATAGGGGGTACTGAGAACATGTCATTCGACGTCCACGTCAACAATCGTGGTGCCAATCGCATATCTAGGGTGACCCCACGCCGGGAAACTATGTACGTGTGGATGTGGGGCAAAATCTCGGATATTTTGCCCTTCCTGGTGCTTGTTCAGGGTCATATCCACACAGATTTGCTTTGTGAGGAACTACTACCCCGTCGAACTCGATCACGGCTTGCAAACGGTTCACGGCCGTATAAAGTACGTTTATAACCGTATCATATCATAGGCGTTGCACGTACCGTTTATCTGCGTATATACCTCTATTTGACCAGTCGACTAGCGCAAGGTTTGTTAGCAATTGGCTGTGCTCGCGCATGCACAAAAGCGCTATAGAAGTTGCCGGACAAGTCGCGAACAATAACTAATGATCGAATCGATCGATCTCAGATGTGGGTTGGTGTACTACGTAGTAGCCCACGGCCTGGTCCTGACGTATGTACATGTACATACCGCCATATTCATGTCTTCCACCTCCCCAGTCTAAGGCCTCGTTTGCAACTATGTATGTACTGTATCTGAGCCGGACCATCTCTTTTTTTCTTCGATATTAAATAGAAGTATCCCCGACCGCAATTATCTCGCACTGAGTAGTACCATACACATGATGAGTCGTGTATCGAACTTGATAACTTGTTCTGTCTTGCTTCCCATTTGATTGTTGATCCACCCGCTTACCCACTACTAGGGCATGATCCGCGATTATCTCACCTGCTAAACACATCGATAGCACGTACTTGCCACTCAACTCTCAAGTGAAAGAGAGAATTTCCAATCATACCCGTGGTATCCGAGGCCGCCTTACGCCCTTCAAGGGCTTGGATCTCTGCATGGAGTTCCGGGCCATGCACGGACCGTATGTGCCAGAGTATCAGACTACTTGCCTAATTGTGACCGATGGTGAGTACCAGGCCTGTATCCTTGGGAAAATGGCTAACGGTAGATGGATTAAACGCGAACAACCGAACAGGCAGGCTCTCTTCCCTGTACGTATGTATATCCACAGTGTAGGTGTATATCTGCATGTCACCGTCACTGTCATTCTCCTCACATGGACAAGGATGGAATAAGAACGCGCTCAAAATTAATACTGTACGAGTGAAAGTGGAATGCAGTCCCGTCCAAAGCGTAATCTTTGTTCAGGACTTGAGTGGCAGAAACCGACCTGGTAGTTACGATCGACGTGAAAGGGGATATTAAAATCGGAGTCGGCTGCTGGGGGAGGTGCCAACATACGCCGGGACCAGGGCTTCGGGGATCGGGAATTCATCAACAATATCATACTCTGTCACCCTTCTTTCTAATTGGAGATGTCATATCGGCGCCTTAGAAGTTCAGGGCGTATCGAAGCTCGAACGGAGAAGCACTGGCAACTTTGAGCAGATAGTTAATCTAAGATCAATTGACTGGACGGCAGGAAAGCAAGGCCGAAGATAAGATATTTATCCATTTCAGCAGTATGTCGATTCTGCTGTGGGCGCCCTCCAATTCCTTTCTCGCACATCATGTGGTTTTCTCAGGAGACGGGATTTCACACATCAATGAAGTTTGCCTTCAGACAAGTTCCGTAACGAGACCCGGCGAGGTGAACGTGAGTATGTATCACGTAGGGTAGGCACTAGATGCGATGCAATATGTGCGATGTGCTTGAAGAACAGACTCTGGATCCCCGTCGCACAGTGCACTGCACAGGAGTGTACTAGGGAGGCACTTACGACCCCACGGTCTACTGATAGGCCATCGAGTGCTTGTATCGAACTCGGGCTTTGCCGATGCAGAAGCCTACAAACAAAGCTAACTGAAGAGGAAGAGGAAAGCACAGCAAACGGATATGTGATACGGAAGAGAGGTGGAGTCAGATTCGTAAATCGCATCTTATAGCACGGGCGCGTCATCTTGCTCCCATCGCCATCATAGTCGTAACAGAGATGCATACGCGACAACCAGGATCCATCCATTCAAATACATCACGACTTGTAGGTGTTGAGATGCAAGAACAGGGAATGTTTCTTCTCTCCGTACATCGCACATGTGTGCTGTATACTAATACACATCGGGAGGATCAAATTTCAAAATATGTACATCCCTTACTTACCTGTACATGTGGGTAGCAACCGTCGAGAGCGAGGGTGCACGTCCGCGGAGAACCCAGGTGTGACGCTGAGTTACGTTATTTCCGTGCCTCTCATACTCTGCAGCATTGTGTGTGTTCAATATGACCAAGTAACCATAGGTACTGCAATTACCAGCCACGTAGCCGAGTATCCTTGATTTTTCACTGGTTTTGTATAGCCTTATAACGTCGCATAAAGCCATACCTGTCGGACACGAGAGAACGTGTCCACGCACGCGGGAATCTAATTTCAATGAATAGCAAATATAAATGAGAAAGACGGCGTGGGAGGTCTCATCCGCACAACGGACACACTCCGTACCTAGAGTTTGATCCAGAACCGTAGCTCAAACCTTGATCGCCCACGAGCCATGACCGCAGGGACTGCTTGGGTCGCCCGTTGGCACCGCTTCATCTCTATTACCCTCACGACTCCAACCATTTCCACAGAGGGCAGGGGAGGTACATATGCATATAGCTCATTTTCCACAGACCTGTGGCCTGAGACTGTCACCCTGTGCCTTTTCGGCGCTGCGCCTTAGTTGGCATGTGACGACGACCAGCCTGTGCGTGGGGGGAGTGTGGCAGTGGTTGCGGAAAAGGACCTCACGCATTGGCTATGTACGACTTACTGTACGTATACAGACCTCTAGGCTGGTAACTCCCCTTCCAAAACGCCTCCCGGTGAGAGGTGGTCCCGGAATCATTGATTCGGGGTGGGATCATAGGAACGTGGAGGGTTGTTGTTCGCGAGGAAAAACTATGAGTGTATATGTATATTGTGAGTCGCATTATAGTTACCGCAATAGCCAAGTTTGTGCTACTTTGCACAGACCTGTCGAACCACAACCACATACTACACGCAACATCACACAATACCTTCAGAGAGCATCTCGTACGACATACGATAATTCCCCAAACTCGAGAATCGGCGATTTGAATATATTCAAATCAGCATCCTTTAAATCGGTTCCCCCTCGCCGTCGATGGTGTGGTAACAAGGTACGTATATGGCACTCATCTCGCCGTTCAAACTTTCCGCATTCGATGTGTATCTCTAAGCATTGACTTCATTCAGAAACGCAGTACCGTCGTGTGCACACGATGGACTTGCCTATTCTATAACCAGTTCTGCTGGTTCGCTCCGTGGGATTCGCACATCACAAGAGGGGAAAAATGCCCGGCCCTTTTAAACATCTTTCTATCAGTGTTTTTGCTGCCAACGACAAGATCGGCGCCAACAGAGACGAGATACAAGGATACGTTTGGAAACCGTTGTTTCCATAGTCGCAGTCGCACTAAATACATAACTGGGAAAACGAATGGCTAATGTCGCCGCCCCGCTCTATGAACGAATGCTCCCAGCGATGAAAGTGAAGCTGGAAACCTCAAGATGCCAAGGCACAAGCTCACCTTTTGATTTCTCTCAGCGTCTGGAGTTCCATCCTGTCGAATGGGTTGACTGCGAGGGGGATAATCTGGGTATGTTCTTAGCTCAGTGTGTATTTGTATGATTTTGTTCGCCGTGCCTGTTTTATAAGTTTGGGCGGAGTGCACACGATGTGGCAAGCTCTCAACGTTCCCAGGTTAGCTTACAGTGATTATGAGAGACACGAGAAGGGGGTTGGGAACTCGAGCGAAGTTAACCAACTCGCTGGGGAGACTGGGGTACTTCGAACCGGGCATCTTTGGTTTGTCCTTATTCAAAACCTGATCCTTGCAGTTGGCATGCGGAAATGTTCGACAACGGCAGGTAATTCCTCCGCCGGCTCAACCGGGCAATGCAGATGCCGAATATTCTCAGCGAATGGCTCGGATCTATAATGCGATCCTTGTGGACGCGAGTTGGGTGTGTGACGCCAGATACAGTTAGTACTTTGCGGACCAGTGCGCAATGACGATAGGTGGGAGACGGAGTCGCATGACCGCTGAGAGAAAACGGCACCACCCTAAAACATTTTTTCCTCACACCCCTACTGGTTACCCTGAGCATCTAAACCCTACATGTGACCCGTGGCAGGGTAGAATGATTCAGATTAGTGGCGATATCAGCGGCGACGGGTAAAGAAGAAGAACAAAAACCACTCATCGTCGGGGGAGCCTCATGGGGATTGCGGTGTTCCATGCTGGGAACTACGGTGTCTCACACCCATCTCCAATCTTGGCATATTTCCAATGGTGTGTGGCTTTGTGAGAGGGATTCGTGCCGACTGGTGACATTCGGTAATTTGATAATTCGCCGTGGCTGGACGCAGCTAGCTTCCATGCCTATCCATGTCAGAGTTGAAAGAGCTGCTTCAGAAGATGTGAAGCGTCACGATATCGCTGTACATGGAAGGCTCGAGAGTACGGCGATGGCACGAAGATATTCCGGATGGATGATAGCACACGCCTGCTCGCAACCCTGATCAAGGCCTCAGAATGACACGCGGGCTGACGTCGTACAGATTCTTTTTCATTAGCCGTGGACACGGCCACATGTCCTGGCACCTCAAGTCATCCACGTCCCTGAGCGCTGAGCGCCTGAGCCGTTAAATATCACACGTAGAAGGCACACTAACTCAGGCTGGCACGCGAGTGGGTGTGGTGGCTCCTCGGCATAGCACATCTGACTATGGTATGTATGTACCCTCAGTGTTCCAGGTTGTTGCCAGGTGCATCACGCAACAAGACCCGTCCTGGTCGTGATACTACAGTACCCTACGTAGCGCAATGTCACTTCCAGGGTGTGTTTCAGGACCCCGACGGAGTACCTGATACCAGGTTCTCCGGCTACCTCTGCGACGCAGCAGGGCCCAAACTATGACCTGGGGAATGGTTCCGTGGGATTGAACCACCTACGAACTTTGGATCTGTCAGCAAGGTCAGGCCGCCACTGGCAGCACGACTCGGTCACGGTAGGTGACCTTCGATCATGGAAGGAACCACCCCACAAACGTGCGTAGAACCGTAAAAACGATGTGCTGTGGCTCTTTCACATGAGCAAGGGAAATGTAAGTCTTCGGTACCAAGGATGTCATGTCGACCCACCCAAACCCAAATTCAGAGGTCCGTGCAAGAGCTGCTTGCATAAAGTTCATCCACCAATTTTCCAACCCCAGCTACATGCCATCACCGTTATTATTGTCTCCGCAGCACGAGCCACCACCCGGCTCTATCGATGAGTCCATTTTCCATGTTCCTTCCCCAGGTGGGCCGAAATATATCTGGCCGTCTGTGCGGCGATTGGACGTATTCACACACGCTGCGAACGAAGAATGAACGAGTGCGTCATACGTGACGCATTTCGTTGTACTGGTGCTACGTATGGACACAGGTTATGCCAATGATTGGGTTGCGGTCAAGAGCCTAGGAATGGCCCGGGCCTTGAGTCATCACGCCGGGAAAGAAAGGAATGGAGTGGAAACGAGTAGCGAGTCCTTTCCAAATAGGCAGAAGAGTGCGTTATCGTTGATGGGCTGGAGGGAATCGATAACCGTATCGCAGTGTCACGGAAAACCACATGACACTGGATCGCGTTTCAGTTGCGGTATATGTATATATGTGACGTTCCTCCCCATCATGATAGCTGGCCAGTGAGTACAGCTGACTTGATTCGAGTTCCGAAATTCTGGTATAGATATGTTTCCATTCCTGTAGGTTTCCGAACTTCTAGAGTCCAACAAAGTCTCGTGATTGTAGGGATTGACGTGTTCTCACTCGCAGTGCTTCAGAAAGGGTTTTATATCCACTACTCCTCTCGATGGTAAGTTAGAATGGAAAGAGTGTACCTATGGAAACTCATGCTCTTCCGAACCTTGCGTCTACACGTCGAACCAAGGTTATCTGTCCCGAAGATTGCGTTTCCGTCCGATCAACGGTCATGCGGGGACCCTGGAAGGCACGTGCGAAAAATATGTATCCATGTATGTGGCAATGTGCACGGCCGTGATCCCAGGGATCAGCGAGATCAGTGGATACGATCGAGGCAACCCTGCTTGCAGTGATTATATTGCGAGACTTCCTCGTGGTGGTTGCAGATGTGGGATTTAAAGGTGCGTTGCTTTTTGTTGCCATTGCCATGTCGTGTCATGCTATACCTTGTCCGGCATACAGAAGCAGGAAATATGGAGACGAAGCCTCGTGTGTGGTTGCTCCTTCCCGTGAGAACTACTTTCGTTTCGCGTCACGAACAGGCTTCATCATGGGGTTGAACGGAACGCCGTTGTTAGCACGAATCCAACCGAATCCGCTTTATGGCGTTCGTTCCTAATTTTGAAAGCTGGTGTTCCCTCGTGCAGTACGAGCGCTTCAAACAACTTTTTGGTCGTCACGTCAGTCTGAAGAACGCACCACCAACACGCGTGTAAGCGTGTTGTTTTGAACACGGAGAATGTTGACTCCCAGTACAGAAGTGCAAGTTGAGTACTGGTGAGGTGACTTTTCATAATGCCATATGTTACCTACGAGCTGGTAAGGTTTTACGAACTGATATCAAGGTTTGCAGTGACGAAATTGGCTCTTCCAATGGTTGGAGATTCCGGCAGTAATTGGTTATTTGGCAAGTTCTCTGAGAGGAATTTCAATGAATTGCATGCGCAGGTGCGTATCGGACTCAATATGAGAGACTCACTATCCAAGATAGGAGGCATCTTGAGAGATACGAATAGTGGCCAGAGTGTGAAATGCTGGGACGGAACGGATCTCGCACTGCAAGGATAAGTATGGTTCTTCCCCACGAAGAGTGGACACGCCCAGACTAAGTCGCAATAACGATAGTCTTGAAACCTTGTCAACCTCTTTTTTTTTTCTCGACAACGTGCGAGTATTGCTGTTTGAAGCTCCGAATTATGTATGCGTGGCCCCCCTAATCGCACGTTCTTGGGAACAAAGTGCCTGCCATCCACGACGTGTCAGTGTACGGTCTTCAATATGAAGACCGGAAGGGAATGGTGTGACGACAACAGTTGGAAGCACTGCCGTAGATGAAGGGTCTTGGAATCAGATGGTATGCATTGACAGGAAAACAATTTGAATAACCCCACCGGTGTTCGTCGTTTTTTTTTTTGGCGGAGTACTGGGTGCGTACGAGTTTAGGATATGTCGAATGTATTAGAGTCCGACGTCGGCAGACACAGGGTGGAGCTGGCTGCGGCCCGCCTGATACGTTCCACCAGAACAAGGCCAGGATGGTCCGTCACAAACCCTCGCGATCTGTGGACGACGACGACGACATGGTCCTACCCGTCAGCCATTCGGACCTGAAACTACCATCGAGACCGTATTTCACAAAGCGAAGTGCTCGGGTACTCCTCATTCTTGTCTTGGCCTCATGCGCGCTTGTCGTCTTCCATTCAACACGCCGCAACGCATCTCAGTACTTGTACTGGGGGGCAACAGAAGAGCATAGCACGGAGAACCGGTTGCCTCCACTTTACGAATCCTATCACGACTACGAGAGACACCTTCCGCAACACAACCTGTCACTACCGCACCCAGAGGGGAGGGACGCTAAATTTTTCTGGGCAGCTAACCATGTTCATTGTGTGTCGTCTTTGGCTTTTTGTTTTTCCAGCATAGATGACATGATCGTGTGATAGCGTCTGGGTGGGGCAATTCTATGCAAGAGCTGCTTGTCAACGCTCTCCTATCGCATACCGTGAATCGCGCGTACGTCTATCCCATCAACTTGCTCGCCATTCGTCCTCTCATTTCTTCCCAGTTTTGTTTTTGACAATTATACATGGGACCCGGATGGTCCAGATTATTCGTTGTACAACGGAAAGCTGATCCCTTCACGGATACCGCATTCAGCCATCATTAGCGGTAGGACTGCAATCAGATCCGCCCTTTCACCACACCTCTTACTAAAACACAAAATATAGGTCCGATCATCGGTTCGTCCTGGCCGCCTGGTGACCCGACGCCTCGTTCAGTTTCTCGAGAGTACTTTCGACGCGTATGCCCGCAGCCTCTTGTCATAGACAGCAACGAAATCAATGAAAAGTTGCGACTGGACACCACCGTACCGGCATCCGTCATCTTTGATAAATGGGTAGACAAGCTCAACTCTATCCGCGATCCTTGTGTCGAGATCAAGCGTAGTTCCTTCCAGATTTTCGAAATATGGTGCGCAGTCGTCCCTCTTGTACATGCGATTCTGCTCCACAGCATGTTAACGAACTACCCAAGGCTGTTTGGATCACCACGAATCTTGCCGTTGTGGGCCCGGTTATCTAAATCACCAATCCTCCGTAACTTTTCATGGTCGCCTCTCGTCCTCCAAGCATATGCCCAAAACGCACATCTCTTCGACTCACCATCTCGATCTCTCAGTTTTCTCCCTTCCTACCTCCGACCTTCTACCGCTACCCCAATCTCCCCTGCCGAACTCCACAATGTCGAACCCCTCCTAACGCCTGATAAAACGAACCCGGTACCTGGGCTTCTCGCTCTTCATGTCCGCAGGGGCGACTTCGCCAACCACTGTGCCCATCTGGCTAACTGGGCAGCAGACTGGAATGGCTTCAACAAGTTCACAGCCCTTCCCGACAAGTTTAGACCACCACCTGACGGTGGCAAGGGACAGACGACAGACGAGAATTTACAACTGTATATGAAGCGATGTTTTCCTACGATCGAACAAATCACGGATAAAGTTCGCAAGGTCCTTGAGGAGCAGTACAGTTTATACGGGAACTCGAAGGAGTTGAAGAGGGTGTACGTTATGACCAACGGAGACAGGGAATGGTTAGAGGAACTCAGGGCGGCGCTCATGAAGGTGAAGCAGTGGGATGCTGTGGTGACGAGTAGAGATCTATCTTTGAGCTGGGAGGCTAAGCCGGTGGCACAGGCTGTGGATATGTTGATTGGGCAACGGGCGCAAGTGTTCATCGGCAACGGCGTGCGTATCGTTCTCTTCCACTATTCTTGACGATAAATCTAACGTGGTGTACGATAGTTTTCGAGCTTGACGTCCAACATTGTCATGTTCAGGATGTTGAGGGAGCTTCCTCCAGAAGATACGAGGTTTTGGTAGATCGCTGCGGCGAGTACATACTTTGAAAATTGTTTCAGAAACAGCCACGCATCGCGGGGTGAGCAATCCCAACCCACCTCCCATATTTCTTTTGCCCTCACTCCTTTCCCGTCATTACATACACCTCCCCGTCCGTCACGATACCCTGTATTAATAACACATGCCGGGGTAGCACACGATCCACCCGTTCATAGTATTATAGAGTATACGCATACTAAAGAATCGGCCTTGCCTGCCGGACCTGCTGTACGTCGGTATCTACTTATCGACGCTGTGTTTGTTATTGTTTATCCGTACACTCCTTGCATAATGGACGAGTCGACGACGGACGACGACAACGCATCACAGACGACCGAGGACGACCCGCAAATACCAGCACCACCGCAGCAGCCAGTGCAGCCACCACCCGCTCCGTCCCAACCACCCCCACGCGAAAGGCCCGATTATCGACTGAGACATACCCTCAGGGGACACACACAATCCGTATCAGCAGTCAAGTTTAGTCCAGACGGTAATCTTCTAGCTTCTTGTGGTGCGTCTGTATCGCACGTATCGGAATATTTAGACTTGAAAATCTATACAGCTGCGGACAATGTGATCAAATTATGGTCCCCGTTTACGGGCGAGCTCATAAGGAATCTAAACGGACATACCAAAGGTCTGTCGGATATCGCTTGGTCGAGCGACGGACAGTACCTTGCATCTGCATCGGACGATACAAGTATACGTATATGGAACGTCGAGACAGTGCGTCATCTTTCTTCCCATCTTGTTCTCGCGTGCGCCGCCTCATGCTCTTTGGTTACTGGCTTGTTTGGGGCACGCGACACCTCAGGGGCTAACCACCAAGCAACTTCGTGGACACACGAGTTTCGTGTTTTGCGTCAATTATAATACTGCATCGACCCTTGTCGTCTCCGGCGGGTGTGACGGGGACGTGCGAATATGGAATGTTGCACGTGGTGAGTCAGTCCCTCTACGCAGTGTCCTGCCGCGAGCTCATCGGCGTGATGACATGACTCGAACAGGAAAATGCATCAAGACCCTCAACGCGCATCTCGACTATGTGACAGCTGTCCATTTTAATCGTGATGCATCCCTCATTGTGTCGTGTTCACTAGATGGGTTGATGTATGTCTACCTGCTTTTACCTGCTCTCGGAGATCTGACTTTTTCTGGCGTAGACGCATATGGAACACGACCACAGGACAATGTCTTAAAACCCTTGCAGAGGGGCACGATGCTATCTGGCAAGTCCTCCTTTCTCTTACTCCTTTACCTAGCGAACTGACCAACGACTGGGCGACTCAGCCAACACGTTCAATTCTCGCCCAACTCCAAATACATCCTCTCAACTTCTCACGACAGTGCCATCCGTCTTTGGGATTACCATACATCTCGCTGTCTAAAAACCTACGTCGGACATCGCAACGAAAAATTCTGTATCGCCGCGTGCTTTAGCGTGACGGGTGGGAAGTGGATCGTGTCGGGGAGCGAGGACGACAAGGTGTATATTTGGGATTTGCAGAGTAGGGCGGTTGTGCAGACGTTAGAGGGACACTCCGGCGAGTCCTATTATTCACTCGTCCTCTTTTTTGCTCACTTGGATTCTATGCAGGTGTTGTCGTGGCAGTAGCAGTAAGTCCTCGTTCCCCCCTCCACCTCCAACACACCCAGATATTAAAACGCCATGTTTGTTAGACCCACCCCCACCAAAACATGATCGCATCTGGGTCTATCGAACCTGACCTCGCTATCCGGATATGGGCAGATCGAGAGCCACCTGTACTAGCTGCGCAAATTTGATCGTCGTCACATTTATTTGTATATTCATATGGTGTCGTTTTTGATAGTTTGATATGCTTATATGTATGAACGAGGAATCTCCGTGACTTGTCGGGATCGAGAAACACTGCTCACGTGTAAGTGCATGCTGAAAGGTAGATACTTCTACCTGTCATGGAGGTCGCGCTGCATGAACAACCATGTCTGAGGTATGCCCATCAGTCCATCAAGCAACGCCTAACAACAGGCTGAAGCACAATCCACGACCAGATACGAAAGATACATTGACGTATATGGTGAAATGTACATACACGCAGGTACAGTGAGACAAGTGAACATGGAGGGCTCGAATTGGCTTGGCGGTCTACGCGTTGCGAGCATTCCAGTCGACGCAGGGGGATAGGATATGGTATGATTAGTGAAGTGACGTGGTCATGGCGTGGTATGGCGCGCAAGTGCGAAGCGAGGGCATACCTTTTGCAATCTGTTTATCTGCCTCTGATAACCTTCAATAATTGGCTTGCGGGAATATTATACACACGAAGTGGATCGTAATTCCGATCCATTTCAGACACATTCCAAGCCACTACAAAAATATCAAAAACCAACTAACGACAACGATGGGAAATTTTAGTTTTCAAAAAGTTATTGACAAACAAAAAACCGAAGGACCCACTTTATACATAACCCCGAACTGTCTTCACCTCTACCATGTACCTTATCCCACTCATTATCGTCATCGACATGTATCCCTGCACCACTGATCGCGAATGGTGTTCGTTCGAGGAGGGCAGTGCTCATGGCTTGGAGGTGAGGGAGTAGTTGTCAGACCAGTGGAAGACAGTGTTGCATAGGTAGGCATCGGTGTTGGTCCTGAGGTGTCGTCGTAATTCTTCCGTCGAGTGTAGCGGCCGATCGCAGGACGATACATGACCTACATCATTCATAGATCATTGGGTAGATCATTCCATACTTTCATTCCGTTCCGTCGTGATGGCCACAATTTACTGCAAACAAACAGGATGTGCCTGATGCTTCCCAGTTGTCTCCCCTGATTCATCCACTCGATTGAGGAGCTCCGGGTTGGCGACGAGCTCCACCCGGAAGGACACTACTAAGTCGACCACCGAGGATTTTATACGTGACAACAACCATGCGAAAGCTGCACGCTGACATTAGCCCATCGACAAGTACCTTCGTAAAGTGCAGACGCAGGCATGTTAGAATGTTGTGGGAGCGAACACTGAACGACGCGGGATGACGGTTGTAACTGGGGACGTGCTAGTGGACGTACGTAGGGATAATCGAATATTCCCGGTTTCTGACGCATCCTTCGGATTCCTTCCTGTCTCCCAATGTGTTCCCGACCCCGAGGAGAGAATCCTGATGGAGAGCTGAGAGGGTATTTGTAAGGTACTGGGGCAAAGAACGGATTCGCGTACTCGACGTTGTTCTGCCCCGAGCCTAGTGTAGCAACGGACCGCAGGGCCATGCCACACTTATAAGTCAGTGTTGAGCGTATCCGCGATTCCGTCCCTTCTATACCGTTCTCCAGTATGGGAACAGGTTGCGAAAAGGGGGCTGATGCTTCCAGATCTTTCTTCTCTTCAACTATGAAACATCCTAAGAGCTTATTATCCGCCGTCGTGATATTCAACCAGAAATCACCTCCACACATCACATGACCGTGGTGTGGGCCAGATAGGGCGATGTCGCCCGAGCGTCATGCGTCGAGCTCCACGATCTCAGGTAACCCGTACGCATACTGCATTTTGAAGATTCGCTGTTCGGTTGTAGTATCAATCCTCGAATTGTTCATGGCGCCCAGGTGGTGGCGTTCACGGCTGCGTTCCCCACAGCACACTGCTAGTGGCGATCTGTTGGTTCCTGTCCCCAGTCAAACTACTCGGCCAGACACTTCTCAAGGGAGTGTGATGGCCCCTGTTCCTACACGGTCTGAAGCAATATCACTTGGTAACATTTTCACTTGTGACAATTGGAATGAACTCATTGCCGGTAACTGGCATCAATATCTTCAGGACCTGAATATCGTCTAAATCACGCCAAAGCCGGAGAGGACATTAAAGGCATCCATCATTTCCGCATTCTTGTTATGGGCAGAGCGAATGCCGGTAAAACAACGATCTTGCAGAGGGTCTGTTACACCACGGATCAACCAGAGATTTTTGATGGTAAAGGTGACAAGGTACGGACAGTGTACTTTCCGTGTGCGAGATTTGTCAGCATATCGGGACAATCTTCAGGTTGATACCACAGTGGTACAGGGTTCAATGATAGTAAGGCCGTTTCATGGGAGTGCGTGTGGCTTACTTTTGAGTGCCTTTAGCGTGGCTACCACGATATTGAGAACGCGCTATTCTTCAAGAGTAATCCTAACTTCGTGTTTCATGACTCATGTGGGTTTGAGGCAGGGAGTGAGGCACAGTTTGACAAGGTGAAGGATTTTGTGATGGATCGTGCCAGGGCAACCAATCTAAATGAAAGAATACATGCCATCTGGTAGGGACGCCATGGTTGATGCTGTAAATGTATTGACATGATCATATAGGTATTGCATTCCATTGAGTGATCGTCACAGGATGGTTACAGGTTCGGAGAAGAGATTTTTTGATGCATGTGATACAGGACATGGTATGTCTACATGTATTCAAATTTGGCATGAATTTGATAGTTTCCATAGTTCCTGTGATTGTGTTACTTACAAAGGCAGATGTCTTGGAGCTTGATGCTCATCAAGAGCTTGATGATGAGGATTTATGGGATGGAAGGTTGGGTGTTGATGATGCAATGAAAAGGGTTGCAGAAGTTAAAGAAAAGATTCTGACTGACATCTTTGCAAGGGTTAAAGAGGTGTTGAGTGCAATGCGGTTTCCACCCTGTGGCTACATGGCACTGAGTGGTAAGTGAACTGTATATTAAGGAGTGGCTGACTTGATGAGGAAATCAATGCAGGGATGGAACAAGAAGGTGCAGATTGTACAGAACTGCTAAAATGTACAGCAAATGCTTTGAGTGAAGAAGCTCTACAGAAACTGCTTATATCAACACAGCAGTCAGCCGTGGCATTATGTATTGAGTTTGCTGTCATGAAGTAAGTGGTAAAGCTTGGGGTCTAGTACATACTGACAGTGTGAAGGGCCTTAAAGCTGTACATGACTAACAAATCTGGTCATGTACCACCTGGAGAGCTGTCACTTGGGCTATTGATATGGTTTCCATTTGTAAGAGAAATGTTTGACATATGAATAGGTTTCTGATGGTCAATAGGTGGTGTGTGGAATTACTGAGGTAACACTAGATATGCACTAACATTTTCACTGCAAATTTTGTGAATTTGACAGGATGTGAGTTGGGGTCCTGGCAAGTAGCATTGGGCTGCTGCTGACTATGCTGACTACCACCTTTGTCAACCCGATTTGACAGAAAGTGAGTGCAGTAATGGTAGTTGGTCCTCATGCATGCTAATCATGTTTTACTTCACAGCCTGTAAGTGGAAATCATGAAGGTAGTGTCAGAAGCACTGATCATGCATATTGTCACTCTTTTGGACTTGGCATTGTAGCATGTGGGTGAAGCCTTGACAAATGGAACTGGCTGGAAGCTGACTATGTTTAATGCTGCTCTCTTGGATCTGATTTGATAGGGTGTGAGTAGGGTCATGTTTGGTAGTGCTAAAAGTATACTGATTATGTTCACTGTTACTCCTTGGATCTGGGTAGTATGTAAGTGAGGTCATGACAAGTGGTGTTAAATGCATACTGACTACAGTATGTCCTGTCATATCTGGGCTTGGTTGCCAGTGGGTAGGTGGAGTCATGGCCAGTGGTGCCATATACATACTGAACATACTCATTGTCACACTTTGGCTTGGCTTCTCAGCGGGTCAGTGGATTATGGCAGGGGGAGGTGGATGCATGCTGACATGTTGACTGCTACTCCATTCAATGTAATTTGATAGCAAGTGAGTGGAGTCATGTCGTGTGGTCCCTCATTCATACTGGTCATGTTGATTTATCCATGCTTGGATTGATAGCTTGTAGGTGGACCATGGATCCTATTGCTTGGTGCATACTGACCATGTACTGGTAATTTCTTGGATGTGGGTTGATAGCTTGTGAGTGGAGTCTTGCAAGGTTGTACTAATACATACTTACTGTGCCCAATAATTTCTTGCACTTGGGTTGATAGTGGGTGAGTGTTATCATGTCAGATATTAATATGCCAGCTATATTCATTGACACTCTCCTGGATTTGACAGCTTGTGAGTGACCTCATGGTAAGTGGTGGTAGGTGGATACTGATTATGTTCACCATCAACTTGCACATGTATTGATAGTGGGTAAGTGAGCTGCAGCATATGGTGCCTGCATACTAAGCATGCTCACTTGCCATTTTCTTACCATGACAGCAAGTGAGTGAAGTATGGCAGGGCATGCTGAATGGGTGTTAATGATGTTCATCACCACTTTCTGATTGACAGGAAGTGAGTAGAATCATGTCAGGTAATACTGGAGGCATGCTGACCATATTGACTTCCACTCTTGTGTATTTAATCCAACAGGAAGTGAGTGATGTAGTGTCAAGCAGACATGGATGTATGGTGACTGTTGCCACTTTTATGGATTTGGGTTCATAGCTTGTGGGTGGGTTTCTCATGGGGGTGCCAGAAGTGTGCTTACTGTTACTGCCACATTGGACATGAGGACAGCATGTGAATGGCATTTTGGCAAGCAGTGCTATCTTTATGCTGACCATGTTCATTCTCTTGGACTTAAACATATGACAGCAAGTAAGTGAAGCTGTGGCAGATGGTACCAGCATGCTGATCATTTTTATTGCTAATTTTTTTGTCTGTGCTGATAGCTTGTGAGTAGCAGTATAGAAGCATGTGGATAAATGCTGACCTTATCCTATCCTCCTGGACCTAATTTGACAGGATGTGGGCTGCTCATGATAGGTGATGCTGGATGAATGCTGACCCAATTTCTTACCATTTTCTTGCTGTAATAGAATGTGAGTCACATTAATGCATTGGATATACATATCTGGTGGGATCTAAACAATGAATAGATAGTATGTGTTTTAAGCAGTTGTGTAATTGGTCTTGGTTTATCAACTTCTTCTAGGATGTAAGTATCATTTTTTATATACAAGAGAATACAGCAGGCTTATGGCTCTACTTGCAATCATCAGAAAGTTAGTCATGATAATCATTTAGAACTGCTAACAACATCCAATGACTTTCACCCAGAATGTATGCAGTTTCTCCTTAAGTCATCATCAACTGACCAAAAATCTTTGTAGTTGGTTTGTAGTCATTTCTCCAGTCATGTTGGCTTCATGGTACCCATGATACCCTCTAGATGGTAAGTTCACCTTTCCATGGTTCTCCTAACACAAGATTATTGTATGGATAATAAATGTTACAGCCTGCTGTTAGATTTCAATCACAAGCACTGCAGATGCCTGCACTGTCCACCTCAGTGCAACACACAATGAGGTACATTGCAGAACATGGTATTGGTATGTGACATTGTTTCCATGGGTTGACAGATAACTCATAGTGGTAGGATCAATTCTTGTGTTTGACTATCTGTCCTTTTTGATGCAAGTTGAGGAGGATCAGCAAGATTTTCAGAGATTCCTGACAATGGCTGTGGAGGAATATCAGACATCAGGGGTTCAAGCTCGAGTCAATAAGCTTGTTGCAGTGGCTTTCCAGCACCATGGTGACAATGCTGAGGCATTATGCCCTGTTCTTGTTGATATTGCAAAGGAGAACCAGATGTGTATGGTATTGTCCCTTCTTTTACAAATGCAGAATACTGACTTGTATTAAAAACATGTTCAGCAAAGAAGTTGTTGAAATGAGGGATGGACAGGGCCTTGCACTCAAGTAGCTGTTGATTCTGTAATGTAAGTTCATAAATTGCTGATTGCCCACCCCTTTTAACCAGTGGAGCAGTTTGAAAACACTGTTTGATTTATCTTGTTGACCTGAATGTTTGATATACAGCAACTTTTCTCCATTATCTTGTAACTGTGAGCTTTGGTTTCCACAACCACAGGTGGTCAGTATGTACCCCAATCTGCAACCAGCCATCAGGGAAGCATGGAGGGAGACCACTCCAATACTTATTGCACTTACAGTGACATCATGCAGCTGATTAGAATAGGTTCTAACACATGATGTGGTTCATTCTTGAGGGTCATCTGAAACTTCACTCTGCTTTACATGTATCTTGGAATTAAATCACAAGTTTGTACAATGATACATAAGATACCAATGTCATTAGCAAAGTTACAAGGAGTCTACTTGTCAAAGTTGTCTGATTTTGTCTATAGGACTTTAATTCAATTTGTTTGAACACTTCAGGTTACATTTATGTAGGCAATGTCAGACATCTAATCATCTGCAGTTTGCATCTGTCTGCACCATCTCCTACAGATGAACACAGATGATGTAGACTACTCATAGTATTCCTGATGAAAATGTAGAAAAGGGCTGTAGGGAGCCTCAGTAGTGACTCAACTACTATATAGATTGATGTACCTGTAGGCAGCTACAGGGTATCAGTAAGTAGTGTACTGTAGGTAATATGTAGACTTACCCTCAGTAGTGACTCAGCAACTGAGGGAATAGTACCAAAAATGTAGTACTATGTGCACTTTAAGCACTTATGTAAGCAAGGAACACTCACACCAAAATATACATCACACTGGGGTGATTCTATCTCCAACAGAAAAGCATACTCTCTTCAGACATGGCCCTGCAAGCAAATTAGCAACAAGCAGAACTACATCAGGAAATTCACACATTACTATTTTGTACCTTTTTATGTACTATTGATGACTTATCTAGACTATTTTGTACTGCTTAGTCAAAAGTACAGAATAGTCACAAATAGTAGGTCCCTCAACTTTTCTGTACTAT
The DNA here is from genome assembly GCA_024613145.1 of Pisolithus marmoratus. Taxonomy (NCBI): domain Eukaryota; kingdom Fungi; phylum Basidiomycota; class Agaricomycetes; order Boletales; family Pisolithaceae; genus Pisolithus; species Pisolithus marmoratus. The sequence continues at coordinate 111,312 of JANFAE010000280.1, read as the reverse complement.
TTGTTGAATATTTCCTGACATTTCTCAACTATTTCACTTCTCATTGAGCATGACCTTCTTAGCACTTATTTTGACTGTTTCTCGACTATTTCTATTCTCATTTTAACACTTATTTCGACTATTTTCAGTTATTTGGTTCTGTTTGGCTCACAGATGGGAATCAGATTTTCGGAATGCAATCCAAATACTAGGTAAGCACAGCACAAAACAATTAAAAGGAGGGTGTAGCCAGTAATGACCTAAGACAAAGGTGGGACAGAAATGATAGGATAGCACAAAAAATGGTGATTAGGTAAATGAGCGATTTGTAAAAGTGAGGTGGGACTTGAGGAACATGAATATACCAGTGGAAAATCAATGGCAGCATCAGGTGCACGTCCAAATGGTGAGATCCTATTGATAGGTCAGTAATAGTGCACATAAACAACAAAGTAACTTACAAAGTGTGACAATTAAATTGCTGATGTCATCCTCAGCTTGAGAGTTTTTTTTTTAAAAAAAAAAATCTCTGTTTAAAGTGCATGAGGACCGGTGGGTCCTATGCTGCACTATACTAACTACACAAAGTCTGGCGAGTACTAGGTACTGTAATGCTAATGAGATCTCTTGTCTACAAGGGCCTGTAGTTGCTATTGCATCTACCCAGGCCAGGTTGAGGTATGCTGGGGTGAGAAAACTACACTAGGGTGAGATGGAGGGAACAACATTAGCCATAGGAATGAGAGGGGGGTGGGAGGAATGATGGGTGAATGTATAAGAGCTCCCTATTTCTGGCGAGCCATGGGTATTGTTGAATCAGGTGGGAACCTATATGCTTTGGCTACCAGGCTGCGATCAGCCATGGGGGCAACCTCCAGAAAGCCTCTGGGGAGGACGCCTAGGTAGAAGGGGGTAGAGCCCTCAAATGCTAGTTTGATGGTGCTTATGGTCCCCTGAGGCAGGGGGGTAGAGAGGGTGACTGATGAGGGGGAGTACAGAGTCCCCTTAAAGGCACTGGGGATGTCCTCTATGCTGAGTGCTGTGGTGAGCCAGGATGGTGGGTGGGGATCGGGGGCAATGCCATTTTGGCTTGCCTTCAGTAGGAGGAATGGCAGTGGTGGTGGGGAAGGGGTAGGGTGGGTCGACCCCTCCTTGGGGATGACCCCTAGGGGGGGAGAGGGGGGTGGGTTGCTGTGGAAAAGACAGCATGCCTTGTGTGATACTGCGAGGTTGTAAAGTTTCTCGCATAGCAGTGCTATCTTGGCACGAAGTTCTGCAATTATGTTGCTGAAGGGGGATGGTCCGTCCACTGGGACAGAGGTGTTCCCTTTGATTGGGGGGGGAGGGCTGGAGTGTTGGGTACTCACCTTGCAAGACACCTTCAGCTGAGCCTGAAGGTGGATATACATGTTGTTTTGGTACAGATGTAGCCAGGCCTGATGTACCCTGCCAGTCTCAGTGTCAATGGCAATGGGGCTGAGGTGTGCTTTGAATGAGTGAAACACTACTGCAATCCACTGGACTGCTTTGGGAGCCAACTTGCTGCTAGCAACAGGGATGGTTGGGACCTGAAAAGACTTCCCCTTGTTGGGGCCATCTTTTATGGACCAGGTCCAGACTGGAGGGTTGGCTGCATAGTGTTTAAGAACGAACTTGGGGAGGATTGGCAGTGAGAATCTAGCTTTAAAGGTTCCTTTTGGGAAAGAATGATAGCATTTGCCCACATCAGAGAGGTGGATGGGGCATGGGGTGGATGTCGAGCAGATGTGCTTGGGGGGGGAGGTCTTTTTCTCATGGGGGGCCAGTGGTGGTAATGGATCAAATCCAGCTTGAGAGTTGTCTTCCTCCCATAAGTCATCCAAGCTGTGCAGAATCTTGGCAGCTGCTTCAACAGCAATGCTGTGAAGCATGGCATCATCATGTTTTTCGATGGCCATGACATATTGTCAAGTCTGGGGGCCACAATTTTGCTCAGAGAACATTGGAGCAGCTGACAACTCTTTCCTGGTCACTTTGTTCAGCTTGAGTGGGACCTTCACATGTGTGTTGCAGTAGGCCGTCTTGTCGATGTCAATTTGCAGTTCACCTGTTTTGAACAGGGAAAGAGTACAGTGTAACTAAAGAAAAAATAATCAATTGACTGTCCAGGCTAAAACATTATACATACCACTGCACAGGTAAGAGCCAGTGCCCCTTTGATACCCACTTCCTTTGGACCTCCAATCTTTAGTTCAGGAATGTCAGGAACACCAGCACATGAGTGCATATGTGCATGGCCAAGAAGATATAATATGAAGCATGACTGGAAAATGCCCACTGGTTTCTCAGAATCCTGGTTCAAATATAAAAATGTGAAGCCCTTCAACAAGTCAGAGCAAAGCTCCTTGACTTGTTCAAGAGATGGCATGCCAATTTTTGGGTCTGAAACCAAGAAGTGAGCGATGAGAGTGACTGCAGTGGATCCAAAATTGCTATGCCATGTGCAAAGTCGCTGAGATGCCTGTACAAGAAAAAATCAGTCACACGAATAGTAAATAGCAACACTAGCATTACAAGAAAAAAGATTGCCATCCCAGGTCGAATGCTATCCATGTCCTTGAAACCCGGGGCAACAGCCAGGACAATTGTTTGGAGTGGCTGGATGAATATGTCATCTGAGATTGTCCAAGGATCGGCTAAGGAGCCAGCCCATGCAACAAGGGCAGGAAGAATTTTGTTCATCCACAACTTGTCCACCCTCAATAAAGGGGGCAGATCTCTGACTCGGAAATGCCACCTTCCAGCCTTGCCCTCAGTCTCCACTGAAAACACTTGCCCATCACTCTCAGCCTTTACTTACTTTAAAGTGTTCTCTCCGCTGTTGATCTGTGAATCCAAAAGAATTAATACAGTTCAAATAGATTTTTTTTTTTTTAATGTACTGTCATGCCATGTAATTCCTCACCAGACCACATGTGAAAGTTCAGCTTGTGATCTTCCCCATCAAAGTCGATGTCCTCAACCTTGGAGAAGGTGACATATCCAGCATTATCATGATCCAAATACTTGCACTTTGAGTTAACATGAACATCCTCATAGATAGGCTGATCAAATTCATTGTCACTCTCTACATTGTCAGTGATGCTCACAAACACCTAGAAGTAATACAGAATGCTACAAACAATTTCCATCAAGATATGTACCTCACAAGGGAAAGCTGGTTGGTCTTTCAATTCTTCCTTGTCCATGTAGTGAGTTGGTGCAGGTGCCTTCACCTGCCAATTGAAGACATTGAAACCAATGCTGCTGTTAATGGAGCACATACCTGTGCTAAGTTTGTTTTAGAGCTAACAGCAGTAGTTGTTCCTCTTGTCAAGGAAGGGATGGAGGATGGGGGAAGTTGCGTTCCATCAGACTGTGATGTCAGCCTAGTTGGGACATTCTTGACCCATTGACCAACATGGCTGTCCCAATCGATTGGACTATCCAAGGTACTGAGAGCATTCCAGGTGAGATTCAGCCAAAACAACATCGACTCTGTCAGTAACAGCATCTGGTATCAACAATTGAAAATAAGAACATATGGGGTTTCATTCGATAATTTGAAGTTAGCACCATGTGTTGACACCACACCTGCCAGCAAGTTAAGGTCAGCGACTGCATTGTGCCTTCTCAACATGTGGCTCACTGTGATTCCTCTGTGCAGCTTGCTGCTTGTACAGTCCACAACAGAAGGAATGGTGACCTGGTGAGCATTGACTTCCATATGAACATCTTCTGATACACATTGTCAGTGTCTGCAATCCAATGACAGAATTGAATCGTCGTCACCTTCAGTGCTGACTTCATTTCCAGATTTTCCTTGAAGACTGACAGGTACCTGTCTCAGACTGACTGGCCTTCTTTGAGCAGCCTCTAGGATTGGCATTCTAGCCTTCATTGCAACAGGAGTACTGGTTCCCTGGTGAGTATCAACTGTGACTTTATCAGTGTCTGTTTTAAATGACACTACTGTTCTTCCTACCTTCAGCAACTGGCTGGACAGGTATATTTGTGGGTCCCCATCTACTGGCAGGTACCTGCCTTGGTTTGACTGGCTTCACTTTACCAGAGATTTGGGAAGCCTGCCTAGCCTCCATGGCAGTCTCCATGTCTTGAATGCAGGCATTAGCCTGCTGGATAGCAGCTGCCTGTGCATCAATGACCTGCTGCACGTGCAAGTCATCTGCCTTCTTCTGCACTGGTGTATGCTGCTTGGGCTGCACATCGAGAACAATCCTTGCTGGGTTGCAGTTGGCATTTGCATGTCGTGGACACTGGATTGTAGAAGAAGCTGACATAGGACTTGTCATGCAGGGGAAGGAGGGGACAGACAAAGACAGGGCAAGGTGGGTTGTTTTTATGCAGGGAAAATTTTCTTGCAAACAAATATGCAAAGTTTTAAGTTTTGCAAGGGCCATTGAATGTATTTGTTTACCTCAAAATGCCACCATGTAGAAGCATACCTCAACAGAGAGAATTTAATGCTCTTCACCTCCCTTGTAACATTCCAGGCTGCAACCATTGGTTCAAAAACCAGTTGGGGCTCACTCAGCACAAGCGCAACCACCAACACCTCAACCACTGCTCCAGAGTTTCTCCTGATTATTTCAAACAAGGCCATGGTTCAAACATTATACCCCCAGTACCTCCAATAGCCAAACATGTTGCAGGCAAGGACATTCATGATGAAGGTCCATATGACTGCAATTACAGCACAACACCAAACCAGGAGTTCGATGGAATAACCACTGAGTTTGTTGGTCCTGACAACAAAGTTTATCACAATTATCATGCAGGACTTAACAGTAAACCTATGCACACACTATTCTGTCTCTACTCATACATTTTGTTACAGCACGAAGATGTGACTCCCTGGGCCATTTTTTACCAGATGATGCTCCACTGCCACTGCTTCCTGTACAGAGATCACCAGATGATTGGGCCCCATTCTGCAGTCAGTTAGAATTCGAACTTGCTGAGTTTCTATTTCAACATGCAGAAATGCCAGCAAACCAAATCAACACATTGCTTGAAATCTGGGCTGTGTCGATTCTTGAGTTAGGCAGCAGTCCACCATTTACCAACCACATGGATCTCTATCATGTGATTGACAGCATGTCTGTTGGCGAAGTCAAGTGGGAAATTTTCAAAATCACTCACAAGTGCAAGCAGGATGGACAGGAAGGACAGGACAATGTGATCGAACTGGTACAGGGCCATGAGGATGGTCAAGATGACCAGGAAAAACCTGAGGCCCCTTGGATGTCTGACGTCTATGATGTATGGTATCGAGACCTGCAGCAAGTTGTTCACAACCTCCTCAGATGTACTGATCTTAAGGATGAAATGGACTTTGTACCATACTGGGAGTTCGATGCTGCAATTGATGAAAGGTGTTGGGAGGATTTTATGTTGGGAGACTGGGCCTGGGATGAAGCAGTATGTACTAGGCTTGTCTCGATGTAGGTCTTAATAACCCTGTACTTTTAGAACAAGATTATCCACAATGACCCATCAACAGTCAGAGCCACATTGGTTCCTATCATCCTTGGGAGTGACAAGACCACCATTTCCATTGCAACTGGACAAACGGATTACTACCCACTCTATCTCTCCATTGGAAATGTGCACAACACCACTTGTCACACACACCACAATGTGGTTGTGCTCATTGGATTTCTTGCAATGCCAAAAAGTAAGTACTTCAACTTCTGTTACTCCACACTACTGCTGATAGCCTGATAGCAACTAGAGAGCATGCTAATACACCAGCATTCCGGAAATTTAAGAAACAGCTCTTTCATTCATCGCTAGGACGCATCCTTCGGTCACTTCGTGCTGCGATGACAATTCCAGAAACAGTGTTATTCAGCGACCAGTACTACCGGTGTGTCATCTATTCACTTGCAGCTTATATAGCTGACTATGAAGAGCAAGTTCTCTTGTCAGGCATCATGCATAATTGGTGTCCAAAATGTCTTGCATACCAGGAGACCCTTGATGAAGATGCACTCTGGCAACTCCATGAACATACTGAATTGGTTGTCAAGGAATTGGACCTTCAGACACCCTGGAAAGTGTATGGAATTGACAGAGATATAGTGGTATGTACAACATGGTTCTTTTGTCAATGACTGATCGGCGACAGCCATTTACAAGTGGCTTTCCATGTGCAGACATCCAGAGAATGCTTTCACCAGACATTCTTCATCAATTGATCAAGGGCAGATTCAAGGCCCACCTGGTTGACTGGGTGGAAAAATATCTCTATCACACTCATTCAAAGAGTGTTGCAGAAAAAATACTGGATGCTATTGATTGAAGGTGTGCTACCCGACCTCTATTATCACACACTGACCTCATTAAATTCCAGGATTGCAGCTGTCACTCCATTTACTGGGTTGCAACGTTTCCCTCAAGGTCAACACTTTAAACAATGGACTGGTGATGACTCCAAAGGTCTCATGAAGGTTTGTCCATTCTTTTTGAATGGTGTGTGATGATTGACAGGTCCTTTACAGGTGTATATTGCAGCCATTGAAGGCTATGTCCCACAGGATATGGTCTGCACTTTTCATGCCTTTCTCGAGTTTTGCTACCTCGTCTGTTGAAACATTATCACTGAATCAACATTTACTGTGATTGAGTATGCTCTTGCATGTTTCCACTTGTATCGTGAAGTCTTCCAGGATGCTAATATAATCACTACATTTTCATTACCCTGGCAACACGCTATGAAGCATTATCCCTATCTTATATGCCAGTTCAGTGCACTGAATGGGCTCTGTTCTTCAATTACTGAGTCCAAACATATCAAAGCAGTCAAGCGGCCTTATCGGCATACCAACTGTTTTCAGGCTCTCAGACAGATGCTTATAATCAATGAGAGGCTAGACAAATTTGCTGCAGCACATGCAGATTTCGAAAGACGTGGCATGTTGAGAGGGACTTGCCTATCACATTTGTCTGGGACTGCAGGTGCAAGCATCCTTCTTAGACATTTCTCAATCCTGACCACATTCCAGAACAATATACTAATGAGACCAGTAATGTGACTCACTGCAATGGATCAAACAATCAGAATCATGAAGACAGTGCTGATGAACCCACAGCAAGTTTTGAAGAAGACTCAGGTGATACAGTTGACTCTCCTATGTCAGTCAAGGCCCATGTATCACTGTCCCAGACCTGCTGTATGCCTTTATTTATAGCTTCATGGGCATGGAATCTCACCAGAAAATCATAGAATGTACATGTGCAAAGAATGTGAAGGACCTAGCAATCAAACTTGACCAACCCCACCTCCTCAATATGTTATGCCATTTTCTTCAAATGCAGGACCAGCATGATGATTGTGATCCAGAAGATGTCCCCTTGGACAAATGTCCTTTTTATGATGGATCTATCCATGTCTACAACTCCATCTCCTCAACATTCTATTTGCCTAGTGACATAAGTGGCCTCCACAGCATGCGTCATGAATACATATGATGTTCCCCTATGTGGAGGAAGGAAGGCCCCTGTTATGACTGTGTTTTTGTCATAACCAACCCTCATGTGGAGGGCATGCTTGGACTGGACATCACTTGTGTTCTTTGCTTTTTTTCATTCAAGTACCTAGGTGCAGAATATCCTTGTGCAATCATACGCTGGTTTGATTGTGTAGGGGATGGCCCAGACCCCAATACAGGGATGTGGAAAGTTCGTACACATAATGCCCAAGATATTTCTATCATCCATCTCGATATCATTTATCGTGTGGCTCAGCTCATCCCTATATATGCAAGCCATGAATCTGTTGACCCAGCATCTGTCAAGCCTATTCATACCTTTTATGTGAATAAGTTTGCTGACCATCATGTGTTCGAAATTGCATACTAGCCACAAGTTGTGAAGTTGTTTGACTCCATTTTCTTGTATGTCACACATTTCCCACCATCAGATTTCTTATTACTCACCCTCGTACAGCACATCACTAGTGCTCTACAAACACCACTCTGATAGGGTTGTTTATATAACTCACATAGCTCTTAGTGAATGGCCAGGAAACATGTGAAGAGGAGTAAATACAGGTGATCGCATCATAGGGCAGCAACTATCAGCTCTGTCAGAGTTGGAGGATCAAACAGGCAGAATGGTATGTATTTTTTGGCCCTTAATGTGCACTGCAGAGACGAACACAAAGTAGATTGCAAGCAAAACACTAGTGTATGCAGTCCAGCCACCATGAACATCAGTATGGGCAATGCAGTAACCGGAGGATCACCTGGCACAAATGGTGCATATTTCTGTTGTCTGTGTGTATTAAAATGTAACTTTCTATAGTCTGCTATGTGTGACCCAGCGACAATGTGGAGTCACAGGCACTCCAAGCGGAAGTGGACCCACTGCCCCCTTTCCCAGTGATCACATCTCCTCTCATCCTTGCATATATCATCTTACTTGCCCTTTCTGTTATATACTGGTGTATTCAGGTTTTTATCTGGTACATGCAACATCTTCTTCAGCACCTTTACAATGTTCTTTTGACTTTTTGGCTAGTGACTTTTTTTGACTTTTTTTGACTACTACATTCTTCTGAAATTTCACAATGAATTTGACTTAGATTAAGTGAAAAAAAAGTATGGAAAAGTATGAAGAGTGAAAAAAGTCATGAATAGTACAAAAGAGTCATACATAGTAGAAAACAGTAACTCATGGATTTCCTGATGTAAGGACTACATAGGAACAAGCTTCACCTATATAATCTGCAGAGCAAGAAGATTTATGTCAACTACACTAGCCAGGTCCCAATTACAAGGAGCAATTACAGAATCAGATGCAATCCTTTTGTACTCATCACGATCCAATCTTTCTAGCAGAAGTGCACTGAATGGCTCTGCCAGCTTCCCCTCCAACTTCTGCATAACACCCCTGCCATCACCTGCTGGCAGAATAAGTGATCCAGGGTGCCAAGGACGAACAAGAATATATGGCAAATCAATGTCACAGCCCTCCAAAAGGATCACTGATAGTTTGAGCTCAAGAGGCTTCAGCCCTGTTGCATGGAGCTTATACATGTAAGGTAAAGGACCATCTAATTTGTCTGTAATGCTTTTGACCACTGTGACTTGATGAATGATGGAGCGCCATGTGAGTTTTCAACTGAAAAAGTAGGGGCGTGGCAATCCAACAAGGGTATTATACAGTCCTCATGCAAATTCAGGATGTACATGTTCTCTAGCTGAACTGTTTGAAGAGGGCAAGCAGGGCATTGTGCAGTATGGCCTAAGGCTGGCAGGAAAACAGCTGTGGAATGATGATGCCTTTCCAACCCAGTCCAACACTGAAACATCTCCTGACTGTGAAATGATCTCTGCCAAAAGACGGCCAATGGCCTTCTCCTGGGATTCACCATAGAGGACTGGCAGGTGAACATCAAAAATTCCAAACAGTGAATAGGCAATGTCTTCTGGTCGGGTAGTACAACGCTCTGATGCCCATTGGAGCCTGAGCCGGGGATCAGTTATGCCTGGGCAAAAGTCCTGAAGATGGTTTTCCCCTATGTGGCATGTTGCTTTTTGCAATTCAATAAGTAAGGCAGCATCCCTCCTATGATCTAAGGAAGTGCAGTTCTTGTAGAGAGACCAGTCCTGTGTATAGAACAAGACTCTTTGGGAAGCCAGGAGCTCCTGAAGAGTCCAACCTCGTTTAAACCAGATGCTGTTGGTGAGGGCACCTGAGTTGGACACATCAGAGAGGTGTACAATTGTTAGGTCCGACTGATGATACCAAGAGAACATAGATCCAATGGCCTCTTGTAATTCTGCACTGCTTTCTTTGTCAATGCAACATGTGTCACTCCATGCCCACATGAAATCATGCTTGAGAGCACAAAGACAAAATTTTTGGAGTTTTGCGAGGCCCCCTTCGCCACTCCCTAAGTCATAGACACTTCCTTCAATGCAGCGTAGTAGGGGTTCATCTTCCCCCCACCTGTGAGATAACGTAGCAAACTGAAAGAATTTCAAGATCGCATCCCGAATTTGAGCTTCACATTGGTGCCTGTTGCGTACAGGAGTCAATGAGAGTAGCTTCTTGTACTGAGAGCTATTCTTGAAATGGGACAACTGTGCAGCCCGAGAGCACAAGTTTCCAGTGTATGTGTTCAGTAACCGCAGAGGAATAGCCTTGACTGTTTCATCAAATATGCTCAACATCATTTGTTCAACATCATGCAAGTGAGGGCTTGAATTAACCCCCATCATGCGTGATGCCGTACACCGTTTCGCGATCTTCAGCTCAATACAACTTGCGAGGCAGTCAAGAGATCGAGCATGGAGCTCAGGAGGACCAAGTGCCAATGCATTACATGCATGCATGATGGCCTGGTCTATATCAGAAATTTCGGCCTTCACACCCAACTTCAGGAATTTCTCGCGCAGACATTCTGCAAGATGGAGCAGAGAGCCACATTGATCCTCAGATACTGTGGGAGTACGTTCCAATGCAGCTCGTCGAAAAGAGATTATCTGCTCCAAATCTGCCATGGTGCCCTGTTCTTTGAATCGCCTGCTCAAGTAGTTGATGAGAGACTCGAAGCATTTTTCTTCCTCCGGAGGAGTAAACTCCAATACAGCATAGTAGACGGTGATAATTTTGGTCAAATCCTCCATGGTACCTTCATCCCCATACTGCTGGTGTAGCTCATCTGCGAGGTTGACGAAAGACATAAAACATTCTTGGCGACCTTGGGGAGTGAGGTTTATTGTAGCACGTCGATGTTCGATCATCTCTTCCAGATCTTTCATCACTCCCGCCTTCCTGAATCGCTGCTCCAAGCAATTCGCAAGGTTCACAAGAGCACCAAGGTGCTCTTGATGACCAGAGGGTGCAAGCTCCAGCACATCGCGTCGGAGGGCAACGACTTCCATCAAAGTTTCCAGGGAACCTTCCCTGCTGTATTGCTTGTCCAGGGAACTTGCAAGTTTGACGAGGGAAATAGCGTGTTCTCGATGCTCACGGGTGGTGAGTTTTAACGCAGCGCGTCGAAGAGTAATGGTTTCCGTCAAATCCTGCATGACACCCTTCCTTCTGAATTGCTCCTCAAGACAATCTGCAAGATTCACAAGAGATGGAAGGTATTCTCGATGGCCCGAAGGTGCTGCTTCCAATGCAGCACGGCGAAAGATGACGACTTCTTCTAAAACTTCCACTGTCCCTTCTCTTTCGAATCGCCGCTGGAGGGAATTGGCGAGATTCACGAGAGACACAAGGCGTTCTTGGTGTCCCGGAGGAGTGAGTTCCAACGCGGCACGACGGAGGGTAATGACCTCCGTAGAGTTTTGTAGAGTAACGTCCCTGCTAAGTCGCTCCTCCAGGCAATTTGCGAGATTAGTGAGAGACATGAGGCGTCCCTGGTGTCCCGGGGGTGTGAGCTCCAGCGCAGCATATCGGAGATCAATAATTTCCGTCAAATCTTCCATAGCACCTTTTTTGTCGAACCGCTGAAAAAGACAATCACCGAGTTCGACGACATATAACTGTCGCTTCGGATCATCCGCAGGAGTGCTTTCCAACAAAATTTGCCTGAGAGTGATGATGTCGTTCAAATCCGCCTCGTTCCCATCCTTCTGATACTGCCTAGAAAGAACACGAATGAGGCTGAGCAGAGCCGAAACGTGGTGTATGTTTCCCGGGAAAATATTTTTCAATGTAGTTCTCTGGACAGAAATAATCCATTGTAAGTCCTTCGAATCCGGGGCCATTCTCTCTAAGAGCTGTAGCACGGCCTCCCATGCGGATATGGGCTGGCCATCGAATACACCCGGGTCCATGGAGGCATCTACACCATCTGCTTGGCGCTGAAGTGATGCCAGCCGTCCCCTAGTCGTCTCCGAAGACATCATTGCCCCAAAAGACATCGTCGGAACGATGTGGACAGCACTAGGAGCAAGACTTCGAGGACACGTACGCCCAAAAGCTTCGAGATGGCTCGAGAGTTCTATACTCGTATCATCACGTGGAATGGAAGTAATGTCGCTCATGTACAGGATTCCAGCGGCCCTGCATCCCGTCGTACAGCTAGTGAAATAATCATAAACTATCCACCATATATGGCAGAATGGGATGTCTTACTTCAAATCCATCCATTTTTTCTTCGAAGTCCCTTCCCTACTTGGGTCTTCGCGGATGTAAAGAGATGGCGTGTCCACAAGGACAACATCGCCATGCATCCCTTCCAAGTGACATCTTTCAGCATAATGCCGGCCCTCGCTGAGCACTGCGTGAACATTTGTATGTTGCAAAAAAATGCTCAAGAACTGGTGTGAAATACAGATGAACACGAAATGAGTGACAACATGAGATGGAATGGATGGCGATGTTACCCGACTCTTTCCCGAGCCAGAGAGGCCAACAATACTGGGTGCAGTTTCAATGGTACTGCGACATCGCAGATGTTATCAGTGCACTCACAACACCACGACATCCGTCGGCAAAATATCAGTTGGCTTTCTGGACCTGCGAATCCTATCGAAGAAACCCATCCGGCGAACTGCAGCTGCAGGGATATCACACGAACAATAATTAGAATTTGGCTGGAAAGCATAACTAATGACCTCGCCCACTCACCTGTCGAACTATCACTAGGAGTATTTGGCCGTCTATGCAAGCTCAGTCGAGTATCAGAGTGTACACCTCAGAGGAGTGCGCGAGCGCGTATCTTGGGACATCAACTCCGCAATGCGAACTATTGCCCTTTTGGCAAGAACCCTGGAAAATAAGCGGACCAATTATCGTGAAGCGTGAATTTCACTGGGACTTGAACGCTGATGGCAGGACGCTATACTACGTATCCCTAGGCTCCATGCCCCCAAGGCGTATAATAGAAATTAGTCGGAATCCGCATCACCCGACTGACAGACCTGAGGCCTGAGGCATCGGCGACGCAGTGCCACTCCGTGTCGTGATGGGGCCACTATATCACTTCGCCGTTCGGATATGGGAGAGCGAGGGGATCTGCCATGTTATGATTCTTTCGCATTTGTCTTTCTCATATCAACGACGGATACGATACGGCTCGAGCCGCCGATCTGAAAGATGTTCTCTGCCTCACTTTATATAAAACTCTGTGACGGAAAGGGAAGTTTTCGGCCACACGGTAGTCGATTCTCGGCAGAGTGAGGCTTAGAGGGCTCGCGATAGAACTGTCCAAGGTCTCTGTTTGAGAACAACTGAGGAAAATACATCGAGTGCTAAGGGTTTATATACGTTCAGAGTGCGGCGGGAGACAAACGAGTAACTAAAAAGAGAAAACAAAGAGAAAGAAAGAAACATTGACAGGAGAGTAGACTAAGTAAATTCCGAGGCGAAGTGAAGAGGTATAATCCGAGGCGTTACGAGCCGCGATTCGTTACATTCGCCCTCCTGATCTTAGTAGAGAAGATCAATTGTTCGCTACACTGTTCATAGGGGAGGTAGCGGCTATGAAGCATGTGAGCAGATTCACAAGAAGGATCAGTACGAAGGTCCAACCTGTGGAAGGACCTGCGGTAGAGGCGACGGGAGTGGTTTGTGAACCGTCGACGGAGGAATTAATCTCCAATTCTTTAAACATGTCGTCAACGTTCGGGACCAGGTTGTGGAACCCACGGAAGGGGTCGTTAGCGGGATCATTCAGAGCAGTGAAATCGGGCGCTGGGGTGCCGTCGGTACGGGGAGCCCTTTGCCCGCTCTTTCGGAAGTCGCGAGAGCGATTCTTGTAATACCTGGGTCGTACTCCTTTCTGGTCATTCCTGTTTTCGTTGCGCCCTCCATTGCGTCCATTGGGCTTATATGGGCCAGGGCGGTGATATTCTTTGTTTCCATGGCTGGCGTTAGCTCGTTCTGAGGCGCGATGAGGGTATTTTATGTTTCTCGAACGAGCACACTTACGAGTGGCCGTGTCTGCTGCAAATCGGTCAAATATAACCCGGGTGAGGTAACCTGATTCTCGTTTCCCGCGACGAGTCTGGTTGGGTTTCTTCGTCGGGGCAGTGCGTGCATGACCGAACGCTGGAGGTAATGGGTACCGTAGGAACGGGTCTGGGTCGTCGGCGTGGAGGACACAGAAGTTCACATAGCCAGGTGGTACGACGTCGCGCTTGATATCAAAGGAGCCATCGCGAATGGCAGTAGCAGTGGCACGGAAACGTTCGAGCTCGAGGGGAGTGAAGTGCATCATTGAACGAGGGGGATGTTGAGTTGGACGAGCACCTTTCGTTCGTCTTTTATATACTTTCCGGGTTCGGACAGGGGGTTTAGCAAAAGCCGAGGAGCGGGAGGCGGCTGGGACTGACGGAGTAGCCCAGTCGTCAGTTGTCAACATGCGATCAATGATATTGAACGCTTGGCAGCAGGCGGTGTTGTCATCCACGGAGACTACGAACAAAGGTATGTCCTGGGACGGACTCATGCGTCGCGGGAGATCGTTGGTGTTAGAGACGTTGAGTGCCTCGAGGTATTGGGAAAACGCTTCGAGGTGAGACACCTCGTGCAACGGCAGCCATACATTGTCGCCGCTTGAGTACTCGACTTGGAATAGGGACTCACCTCCTTTTCCATGGTGATCACTTATCCGCTTCACAGACAGGTTTTCGACCTTTCCGATTCCTATGACCTGTGGAAGTTGTCTACCAGGGAAGCGGCGGTCATCGTTAGGTACGTGAATTCGGAGTAAACTGGCATGGAACGCAGGGTGGATACCTCGCTGCTTTAGTTCCGGTGGCAAGTCTAGCACAAAGGTATTATTTCGGTAGTCGTCAATGATCTTGTACGGGCCGATAAACTTTGGCGTCAGCTTTCGGGCATGTCCCTTTGGCAGCGCGAGGTTAGTGGTAGATAGGTAGACTAAGTCACCTTTGACAAACGGTGCGTCTCTGCGCCTGCGATTAGCCGTAGTAGTCTGCTTTACACGAGCAGCTATGATAGAGTCGTGAGCCTGTGATATGGCATTTTTCATTCACTGAGCAAATACACGTACTCCAGGGAATTCCGAGTTAGTTTCCCAGATCATGGATCTTGGGGTTCGTCCATAATTTAGCATAAATGGAGTAAATCCGGTTGTTTCCGAGCGTGCAGAATTCATAGCAAACTCAGTCGCCGGTAACTTGCTAGCCCAATCTTTCTGGTTTGGGGAGATACATGATCGTAGCATTTGCATGATAGTACGGTTCGCTCGTTCTGTAATTCCATCTGTTTGAGGATGGAAACTAGATGACATTCGTAGTTCAGTACCGGTTAACTCATTGAGTTTATTCCAGAACGTGCTCGTAAATAATGAATCTCTGTCGCTAATGATATTCCGCAGCATGCCATGACGCTTGTATACTCTGTCAAACATCACCTCGGCGACATCCTTCGCACGGTATGTTTGTTTCGTTGGTACGAGGTGCACCATCACTGTTAGGTAATCAATAATGACTAGTATCATGTCAAACGTGCCGTTAAGTGTCCGAGATTCCGGTAAGGGGCCGACAAAGTCGATACCGATTGTTTCCCAGGGGTAATTAGGGACATCTAAGGTTTCTAATAGTCCGTAGCTAGGGTGGTTACTTGGCTTCGACGCTTGGCAGATAGTGCACGACTTGCAGAAGCTATCTATGTCGGAATTGATTCCCTTCCACCAGACATTGTCCCGTAGATAATTGGTTGTTTTACTGGGTCCGAGGTGCGCTAATATGGAATGAGCATGCGAGATCAGGATCTCGCGCAGGCGACGGGTGCCTAGTCTAATGTCCGGTATACACAGTACTCTTTGTCCCTTGTCTTTCAGGTATATTAGACCGTTGTCAACTTCAAAGTTTTTGTAATTCTTAGGCTGCTTGACAACGTCCGAGAAGAATGTGTCCTGACTATACTGATGGCGTATATCCTCACAGATATTTATTCCTTGCTCTACCATTGTTATGAAGTCGGGTAGTGACGTCGGTTCTTCGCGGTCACGTGGTGGTTCTGGGTGGTCTACGTTATTCTGACAGGTGTCATTTCCTTCGGGTGACGTGTCCGGTTCTGTTGTCCTGTCACTGTTGTCAGGAACCATACGTTCGGCAGGTGAGTCTAATGTCTCCGGACTCCCGCCCTCCAGTGATCGTGTTGGTTCTTCCGGCAACTTAAGGATCACTCGTTTTGCATTAGGAAATGCTTCGCGTGCCCCAGATTGTTTCCTTGTCACGCCGAGGAAAATTGGAGAGCCTGTATACAGGGGCGCTGTTACTAAATTTAGCATTAGTTTTGATGGTGCGTGTTCTTCCTCGGCGCTGACGAATTCACTTGCAGCTCGTACGGTGCCCTTCGGTTCATCTGAATAGATTCGACTCAGAGCGTCAGCGATGACATTCGTCTTCCCAGGGATGTGAATAATTTCAAAGTCGAAGTCAGCTAGGGTTTCAAGCCAGCGGGCTTGACACGGTGATAATTTGCGCTGTGTCTGAATCCACTCAAGACCTTTGTGGTCTGTGAATATCCGGAACTTTGTTCCTTGCAGTAGGTGCTGGAAGCGCTTTAGGGATTCTACGAT
Organism: Pisolithus marmoratus; assembly: GCA_024613145.1. Taxonomy (NCBI): domain Eukaryota; kingdom Fungi; phylum Basidiomycota; class Agaricomycetes; order Boletales; family Pisolithaceae; genus Pisolithus; species Pisolithus marmoratus. The sequence goes on along the minus strand of JANFAE010000280.1, from coordinate 94,775 downwards.
GGCTAATAATTCTTGTTCGTGTACGGGATAGTTTTGCTGCGCCGGGTTGAATTTGCCCGACCAGAATGTGATTATAGTTCCCTTCTCGAGGGTCTCGCCTTGCCAAAGCACGCCGCTTCCTCCTGACAAGCACGCGTCGCACGAGAGATTGATCGGCGGGTGGCCTGGTGAGTAATCGATTGCTTTCCGCCGAGTTTCTCAGTGCTGATGAACTAGTTCCTTTACCAGATCAAACGCTCTCTGTTCTGTGAAGGACCATCGCCATGGCGCGTTTGGCGCTGTGAGTTTGTGTAAATATCCGAGTGGAATTCTGACGCCTTCACAGCCTGGTGCGAGGTAACCGACTGCTCCTATGAAACCTGCGAGTAAGTCTTTGTTGGTCGGCGTTTTCCAGCTAACAACTTTATCAACTTTGTCCGGGTCCATTCGAATTCTGTCATGGTCGATAACGTGGCCCAGTATTCTTAGCTCGTCCACGAAGAATTGTAGCTTATGTTCGCTCAGATAAAATTTGTGTTTCCTTAGGATGTCAATAACAGTTTTTACATGCATAATATGATCCTCCAGGGTGTCAGAATAGATTACGATGTCATCGAGATATACGTCCATGAAAACTCCAATGTGAGGTGCAAAAATATGATTCATTAAGGACTGATAGGTCGCGCCAGCGTTGCAATCACCTATCTGCATGACATGGCTTATCATCGTACCGTCAGGTGTTGTGAATAACGTTTTAGGGACATCTTCGGGTCTGACACGGATTTGTTTGTACACATCTTTACCATCGAGTAGTGACCTGTAGGGGTGAGATACGACGTTATGGAGGATGGCCTCCATATCTGGTAGTGGCGAGGCTAACTTCCGAGTGTTAGCATTTCGCTCTCGAGTATCAATTACGGTGCGTAGACGGAGGGTACCGTCCTTCGTAGCTTTCTTTAGCATTAGCATAGGGATTGCGTTAGTACCACTGCTAAATTCCCAGCGTCCTGTTCGAATATAATCGTCACACTTCGCACGCCAAAGGGGTTTCAGAGGTTCTGGGCAACGAGAAGGTCGCCATGAATATACTTTATTTTCGTCAATTAGAGGAATAACATGGTTAATGTCGCGGAGAGGGGGTAGTGGGGTTTCGATAGCTTCCTTACAGATATCCCTCGCGTACGCTCGCAACTCTTCTCGGAGTTTTTCTCTCTCATCTCCCATAATCTCGGCCGCATGGGACTCCAAAGCAATCGTTTGTACTCCTCGAATAGGTAGTGATGCGTCACTTCGCACCGTCACTTGCGCTGGGTTGAATCCGAGCAGTATCTGATGTTGGAATAAAAAGGGCATACCTAAAATTAGGTCGTACAAGTCAATGTTGACTACGTCCAGGGTCCGTTTCTCGTGGATATTCTGATAAGAAATCCACGGAGTTGTGGTGGCTTTTACCTTGCTCCGAGATCCCGAGACTGCGAGTTGGAGATTTAATGGCCTGTCAAGGACGTCCAAGGTCAGCTGTAATTGGTCAACCAGCGTCGTAGAAATAAAATCGGATGATGATCCGGAGTCGAGCAAAGCTCGACATGGTTTGTCGTTAATGCGAACCATGACCACGGTTGGTTTTGGCAGTAGCCTTGTGACTCCTTTGATTCGGGCGGCGTTCCATTCAATTGCATTAGTTCCGGCAGAGTGGTTTCCGTCGACGTTTCCTGATATCGTAGCTGTGCAAGTCAACGGGGCCTCTCTTAGACATTCTGGGACGGTGGGCATAGGGCCGTGCCAGCGTGGTTCTCGTCTGTCGAAGACCAATTCGTCGTAGCACTTAGTTTTCTGTATATGCAGCCAACGCACGATGTCAAATTCTGGGTCTATGAGGTTTTCATAATACACGATATGATTGTCGAGCGTGTAATGGTCGGAAAGTAAGTACGTATCTGGGCCGCCATAATCCTCTATCGTGAAGTGCCCGGGCTGGAATGGAGAGTTTCCTGGGTCAACTGCTTTGTCAAGGGTTAGTGGCACGGCATCATATAGGGTAGATAGCGCCCGTGCCTTTACGAGATCCCTCTTTGCTTGTCGAAGTTCAGTCGTCTCTGAGCAGGTTGTGCCAATAACAAATAGCCCTAAGTCGGTGCCTTCTTCGATAGCGGCAAGCCTGGTTTCTGCTGGGGATAGGTCAATGTTGTTTAGACGTACGTGGGGTCCCTTGCGTTTTCCCTGGGTCTGCCACCGTTTAGGGCAATTCCGTTCTATATGATCAGTACCTTCGCAATTGAAGCACTTTCCTTCAGCACAAAGACGTCGTTTGCGTTCTTTGTCGCTCGAGGCCGTCTGCTGAGAGTTAGAATTCTTCGGAGGGTTGCGGTTACTCATGGGTCGCCCGTTATTAGCAGTATTGCCGGGTACGTTCGTTGTTTTAACAGATGCAGCGCTCAGCTGATCCGTACTTTGCCTACGAGATGTGTAATTTCGGTCACGTGATTGCTGAGGCCTACGGTTACGATCCTCATCGATAACACGTTTTGCCTTTTCGTACCTTACACACTCTGACTCGAGTGTTATAATTGAGATGGTGGTGGCGTCGTAGCCATTTCTGGTGAGTTCTGCGCGTAAGTATGGTTGGCACCGTCTCCAGAACACTAACACGATATCCTTGTCGCTGATATCTCCAACAGTGTCCGCTATTTCTTGAAGCTTTCTGAGGAAGTCTAGGACGGAGCGTCCCTCTTGCCGGCACGCATCAAATTTGTCACGCTGCTGCATTCAGAAGTCAGCAGGAAACACGTAGTCGAAGAGCTCTTCAAAAAATGTCGCGAGGTTATACTTCTTTTTGAGGTCGAGAACGTTTCGTTCGTAGAATCGGTAAGCACGTCCGTCAAGGTACTTTCCCACGACTTTGATACTCTTTTTTCGGTCTAGGCGGGCTCGTTTTACCCAGTCGCGCAACTCGCGACACCATTTTTTGAACAAGCCCACTTGTATTTCGCCGCGGTAAGTAAACGGTGGGTCTTCTTTCAAGAATGATTGCTGATATTTCAATTTGTTTAACTTAGCATGGTAGCGCCGTTTCTTCTCGCGTTTACGGGCCTTAGTTCGGTCCGAGTCATCAGTAAGTACAGACGAAGGTTCTTCATCTAGAAAATCTGATCCAAATGAGAGATCGCCTTCAGATGACGACGACGACTCATCGTCATCAGAGTCTGATGAGTCACTCGGTGCGATGGGTCGTCTATGTGGTGGGTTATCGTTAGGTCCGCGTCGTCCCCGTTCCGTGTCGTCTGAGCTCGAAGAGCTACTGCTATCACTGGGGTCCCCATGCATCGCACGAAGTACGGTGCTCTCACGTGGGAATACAGACGACGCTCGAGCAATGTGAGTTTCCTTATTCGAGTTTTCTTTATTCTTCTGTCGGTGCAGCTTTACACTCTTTTCGCAATTCAGCAGTTCTGGCTGATTTACAGCTTCGGGATTCGGCTTAGCGTCAGCGGAGAATTCCCTTTGCGTGCACTGTTTCTGTTCAACATTGAGTCCCGAGGGTCCTGGCTTTACAGACTCGCGCTTTCTCTGTCGTTTCAAGGACTCGATGATTGCCTGTTGCTGGCGGATCACCGCTTCAGCGCTGTCGAGCTGCTCGACCAGGCCAGCGTCCTTCAGTTTGTTAATCATATGTTCGGTATGTTCCATTATTTCTGGAACATTTTCGTCGATAGGTAATTCTTTCGCGACTTCAATAGGAGTGGGGGTCTTCCACTTTTCCTTCGTGTCTTTGGTAAGTCTCGGCGTGCTTCTTTCTGAAGCTGGTTTACTCAAAGTCTTGTCTTTCTTGTGGTCATTTGTAATCGGTATTCCATACCATTGGGGAACAGAGTTCTTTAACGCTTCCTCATTCTGTACTAGGTCTGACCATAATAGCTTAGGGCTGAATTTATTCCCATCTTCGGATTTGGGATCTATTTCGGGTTCGTCGCGCATCCATGCAGGCCAGCGGTTCTGGTCTAACAGTACTGACGTCCTAATTATCGATACAGTACTTCTCGCGGGCAAGCGTGGCTTCTCGAAGCCCTCGCCTGTTCCTGCGTGCGCATCAACGTCCTCTCCAGTCAACACTGGGGGGTCTGGGGCACAGCTGCGTGGCGTGCTCCCGAGCTCGTGGACTGGCTGCTCGACGGCGTCTTTCAGCGCGTCGTTCACGCTTTCCTCGGGGTTTCCAAGGTCGGCACGGCCTACTGGGACACTGTCCCTTGTCCTAACGAAACCCGAGGGTTCGTGAGCTGAGGGGTTAACGGATTCGGTAGGTACTTCTATTTCATGGTCTATACCAGTAATCCCTCCAAATCTGATAGGGCCGCCTTGTTCTGGCTCGAAGGACCAGAACCGGCGCCGTATCTCTTCATTAATAGCTTTGGGGTTAAACGGGGAAGAAGACATCAGTAATGAGTTTGGCGAAGCGACTACGCACCGGGTGATCAAGCCAGTAACGAGCGGGCAACATCAACGTCGGGTTCGGTTTAGAGAGTAAGTAGAGAGGTTAAAGGCAGTTCAAAATATGTGACGGAAAGGGAAGTTTTCGGCCACACGGTAGTCGATTCTCAGCAGAGTGAGGCTTAGAGGGCTCGCGATAGAACTGTCCAAGGTCTCTGTTTGAGAACAACTGAGGAAAATACATCGAGTGCTAAGGGTTTATATACGTTCAGAGTGCGGCGGGAGACAAACGAGTAACTAAAAAGAGAAAACAAAGAGAAAGAAAGAAACATTGACAGGAGAGTAGACTAAGTAAATTCCGAGGCGAAGTGAAGAGGTATAATCCGAGGCATTACGAGCCGCGATTCGTTACAAACTCCTTGCACCAACTTGCACACTCCCACAGGCGTACGTACCAATCCCCCTCATTGGACATAGTGACTAACGACTACCACCCACCAACACGATTTCTCGCCCAACTCCAGTCACGTTCTCTCAATCGCGCGCGACAGACCCATGCGTGGACCCCACACTTCTCGTGTTCTTAAAACTACGTCAGACGTTGCGAAGAAACATTCCGCGTGTCTGCATCCCTGAGCGTGAGACGTGGATATAGATCATATGGGGCCATAAGTGTGTATCTGGCACTTTCGGGGCGGGAAGGTGGTGCGGACGTCAGCGACGAGGGTAAGTCTTCATTTCATTCATATCTTCCTCTTCGCCATTCGTATTGGATTTACCAGACGTACCCTCACTAAAATCGTGGTTGCATTGGGCTCTGACCTCGCAGTTCGGATGTGGAGAGCTGGAACTGCTGGTGTATGTACATACTACTGCTCCTTTGTCCGCACACGTTTACCAAATACGACGGTCGAGATAGACTACAAATGGCCAGGATGGAACCATTCAAATATTTGCACTTTCGATATAAATACCGGTCGCCTCGTCCAATGTCTGTTCCATCTTTACTTTGATCGAGTCAACGGTTGTCTGGTTCGCAGCGGGGTCGAACACTGGGGAATTTGGCAAGTATATTCGTATACTTCTGCCGATGTCAGGTTGGATGTTTCTGATGCTAAAGATCAAATAGCTATCGCCCAGGGCCTTGCGATTAATTATAAATCGCATTGCCAGTGTGTTGTTTCTAACCCTTTTAGAGAAGTGCGGGCGTTGGGCTGGAAAAACGTGACACGAGTAAGAAGTACATACGTTGCGAGCATATTTTTCTGCTTGGCTTCGAAATGACTTCATTGCTTGGATAACGTTCTTTCTGTGTCATCATGTCCAGGTTGTTTCCCATAGTTTCGATCACGTAGTCACTGAAATTCTTAGCATCGTCACTCGGCTATCGATGAAATCCGAGCCTCATCTGCGAAACTTTAAAGCACACCGCATACTGGTCCTGCTACCTAGACGGGACCAGACTCCCAAGGAATGTGTCTCAGTATGCAGCGGTATGATCTTCGCTTTCCACTTCCTTGGCGGCAATGCGAGAAGCGAGCTCGAGAAAGTTGATGATGTCCGTCTGAATGGTAACAGTGAGGCATCTATAAATTCGACTCGGTTTGATCAAGGTGCACTGACGCGGTTTCGTCGCGTGAGGTTGGCAAGCACAGGTATCAAGGAGGGACCGATGATAGTGGCGCAGTCTCTACCCAGCTCACCCAAGAACCTTCCGCTGCGTAGGACAACATGAGAGGTCACCGACGTACCCCCGACTAATTCGAGCTCGTGTATCGACAGGGCATGATGGACCAGAGTGGTCGATTCGATGTATGCCAGAATTTGGAAATGCCGTCGGATGTGTAGTGAGCTGGAATGAATTTAAACCGGATATGAAGGTCACAGTAGCTGTGTGATCAAAACAGTCGATGACCTGACTTTATGCTCATAGGTCTCTAGCCCTTGGTCTACTCTGGGGTCGGATCACGAGTAGAAGGAAGCGAACCTATGTAGATGGAGTCAAAGCGGGCTGGCGGGCTGTTTACCTACATGCATGGTTGGATATCCTAGACATTTTGAGTGGAGGTTTCGAAGATTGATCCGTACTCTCCCCGGGCCAGGAGCGAGTTGGCAGAGCAACAATACCGCCCCGTGGAGCAAGACGAAAATAAAAACGGTAACAAGCAAGCTGTTTGCTTTGACTTTAATCAATCAGGTTCAGCAACCACGTTTAGGGTTTAAATAACATACTATACAGCAGAGTCCATCATACAATTAAGAGGATATTTGTGGATAGTGGGATAGACATCAGATGTACGATTTGCGAGGTGTTGAATAACAGTCATGTGTTGCATACCGCAACACATGCATACCTATATGAGGATGTGCATATGTGTACGCACGCGAACACCAAAAATCAGTGTGCTCAACGCCGTCCAAAGATAGGCCAGGGAATAGAAGGGTGTAAGGAGGCTGAAGTGTGTGGCTGCGTGATGGGTACAAATCACGTTCATGATTGATACATCCACGACGCGATATAACACGAAGAGATGGGTTGATTGATGGTGGTAATGTACATATATATGTACAACATATTATCCATAGGCGGCTTATATTGGTTTAGCATTGACGAGGTCTACGCGTAGCGGATGGTACCAACAGTCCAGTTGATGCGATGTGGTTGTGGACGGTATATGAGCATGCATATAAAAACACCAAAAGAATAGACGTACCCCTTGCAACCTGTTTGTCCGCCTCTGATAACCCCGAATCGTTGGCTTCGAGGAAGGCGTCAACCTATTACGAGCATGCGTATGAGTTGAATCAGTATCCTCCCTCCATTCCACATTCCAATCCACAAAAACAAAAACAAAGTCAAGTCAAAACGACATGAACGAAAAAGTGGACAGACAACAAAAAACAAAATAAGGTGACAAAAAAACGAAGAACGCACCTCATCCATGACTTGATCATCATCCTCATCCCCACCATGTACCTTATCCAACTCGCTGTCATCATCATCATCCTCGTCTTCTTCACCAGCATCGTCGATCGCAAATGGTGTTCGTTCGAGGAAAGCCGCGCTCACAGCTTGCAGGTGCGGCATGGTCGCGAGACCAGCGGATGACAGTGCGGCGGAGTGAGGCGTCGATGTCGGCACTAATTTGTCGTCGTGAGGAAGCGGGGGTAGCGGAGGCTCGATCGTAAGTGTTGACGACGAAACGGATGGTGCGAGTGTCGAAGAGTCGCCGGACGGAGAGCCGAATGCGAATTTGGAAGGTACGGGTGAGAGAAGGGATTCGCGTGCTCGAGGTTCTTCTGCCCGAGTGTAGCGACCAATCGCAGGGCGATATACGACCTACATCATTCACGACCCGTTCGTCAGCACTCATTCTCGACATTCCGTGCCGTCACACATGCATATGACGACAACGCAGCACGAAGAAGCATAACGCACCTGATGTTTGCCAATGGTTTTCCCCAGTTCATCGCTCAATTTATGGAATATCCGCTTATTGTCCGTCGTCGCGATATTCGACCACAAATCGCCCAAGAGGCCACCGCCTGCGTGTGTCGGGAGCTCGAGGTCGGCGACGGGTTCGAGCCTGAAGGATGCTGCAAGGTCGGTTTCGAAGAAGGATTCAAGAATTTCGTCCGCGAGGACGACCATGCGGAATCTAGATGGGTTGCCGTTAGCATGTTAGTGGGTAGCGCGATAAACGTCAAGAAGTGGGCGGGTTAGAGTGGCTAAAAGAGTGGGCGGACGCGAAACGAAACAAAACTGAGGTGGACGTACGTAGCGAGATTCAAATATGGCTGATTGTTCCCAATCTCGGCCGCACCCTGCCTCTCCGCCTCCATCCCTGTCTCCGTCATTCCTAAATTTGCACCACCTTCTCGCTCCTGTCCCCGCCTCTCCCCAAACCCATGATCGTCCCCGGCCCCGCGCCCATGCCCTGCATCCAACAATGCGTCGCCATACTCAAATGCGTTACTCATGAACCTGCTCACTGCACCAAGATAGGCATCCCCAATTTCGTGACGGAATATGAACTTGGGGGGTCGTCAGCTCGAAAGAGGGCCAGGCAGAACGGGTTTCGGGACAGGAGGGGGTAGGGGGCAGAAGAGTGATGGAAGTGATAGGTTATGGAAGGATGAACTCACGAGCAACGACTCGGACAACGTCAACACCTCATCCTTGGTGAGATACCCATCTTTGTCTTTATCATGCAAATTGAAGAACCATTCGATGCTTTCCATGAGATCGTTGAACATGACACCATCCAGGCCGGAGATGAGGTCCTATTGTGTCAAGGTGTTGATGCAGCCCGCAGTTGCATACGTGTCAACCATTCAGTCATTACAGTAGGAAGCCAAGCAGGAGTATATACGTACCTGGAACGACAGTGACCCTCGACAAGACGTATCCCAGAAATAAAATAGCCGATCTATCAATTCGTGTTCTGCAACTTGGCGATCAATGCGTTGCTGTTTTGCCACCATTCCAATCGCAACGTTGTCAGCGTCACAAAGTTACCATCGTCGCAGTATCGTCGGTATCAGCGTCCGGATGAGGGGGAGCACGAGAATCAACATCAGTAACAGTATTGTCAACGCCCAATTCGAAGCCATCGACAAACATCAGCTGCACGATTCGTCACTGTCGGGAAGCACAAGAGCAACCCCGTCGCAGATACACCAAAACTGACATCACGAAAAAAACTCAACCCCGCCCAACGAAATAGAGGCCGGAGGGACAAACAAACAACCCCTCAAAAAAAAACAGATTGGAAGAAAGGGACAAGAAACGCACCTGAAATCCGTTAAATATCACCTTCTCATCTCTCGCCCACGTCACGATTTCACTCAGAAACACTCTAAATGTCTTCAGCCCGATCCTCGTCTCGACCTTTTCAATCTGACCATCCGCCATCTGCACGAGCGTCCCCGTCGCCACCCCACTCATCTCCCCCTCATCATCATCATCCCCCCCATTCTTCGATAACCCATAAGCACTCGCACTTGCCAACTCGGGCGGCGGCGGCTCCTCACACATCGCCTTATACAATGCATCATAAACGAATCCCGCACGTTCCTTGCCAACCCTTCCGAACGTCCTCAAATTCCTTACTGCTGCGCGTTTCGCAAAACTCTCGATCGTGTTCACCACTTCGTTCCTGAGCTTCCGGCGTTCGTAATGGATGACTTCAGATGTGATGGATGAAAATTCGCGGAAGGAGATCAGGAGAAGGTGTTGAAAGCGCGTTATGGCGCGTGTTCGGGGAGAAGGTGAGGTTGGGTGGGCGGAGTCGTCGAGGGTGGAGAAATATTCGCGCATGAGGCTGATGAGCGTACATTATGTGCGGGCGGGCGGATAAGTGTGCAATGTTCCGTTGAACGCCATTAAGGTGTTCGTTAGGATACGAAATTGGCATCGGATCAACGTTAGTCGTGTACGACAGAGGTGTAGTGATAGCTGGCGAACTCACCTCAAGAACCCACCGTCGTCCTGTACCAGCAACAATTTTTCCGCATTAATCTTCAGGATGGCTGGCGTGCGTCAACCCATTAACATTCCCACATGCCCATGTAGGTAGAACGATATAAGGAATAACTTACCTAGTCTAATCAAACACATACACACACGTGTCAGTGGTAAGGTTTGGGAGGTGGCAACAATTATGAAGTCGCGACGCACCCGACTTGAAAGAGGACCTTCGGACCCATACAGAAGAAACAGTCCACGATACGAAAGGCGAATATCATGGGCATTGAGTTGATATACCTTTATTTTATTCCACTCGGTCAGTTCATTCCATATCGAACAGGGATGGTAGTAGGGAGCAGGAATGGGACGTACAAACTCAAAAACCAAGGCAGAGAAGCAACAGAGAGCTGAACGTCCACGGACTGAAAATGGGCATGAATATCTGGGAGGCAACGCGCCACGAGCGATTCAAAGACTCGCTGATCAAGAAGAGTGCCGTGCATCGTCGGGCTTTTCGAAGCGATCGTGCCGGTGGGGTGGATCACGGATGAGAGTGGGTAAAAAGATGGAAAGACGGAGGACGTTACCTGTAATACCCTGGAAGAAGACGGTCACAAAGTACTTCCAACAACCAAAATGTTTGCTCTTCGGACATGTATCTGGGCGCCGGGGTGGATTTAGTCAGCGACGCAAGCGAGACGAAATTACCCACATTAGGATAGCAGCTGCCAGGATGTTCATTGCCTGCGACATGTGTTCGTGTTCAGCGCAACAACGAGCTGTGAGTGGGGGCACACGAGCATGCAAAAACCAATCATACCTGACAATATCCAACGTCGGGATTCCGTAACGAATACGCCTGTAAAACCCTACGCAAAGCGTCGATTCCTTCTTCGGACTGGTATCCAGCGTATTCGGGAAGACTCCGATGCAGATCCTTCTCGATGTCCTCGAAACTGGTACTCGTCTTGCCACGGAGTGTGCCTGCAGTCTCCTGAATCTGGCGGATGACGTCGTCGTAAACGCCGGGGTTGTTATAGCGAAGGTAGAGTGAGCCGGAAAGGGTTTCCCACATTTCTCCGCGTAACCTGTTCGGAAGGCCGACTTGGACGAGACGCGTACATTGGGGGTATCGAAGAAGGGTGAGGTTCCTGCCGTGGGCTGATGACGATCAGGACGAACGTGCATGAACACAAGAAATGATGACGGCATCGAACGCGCTGCTTACTCTTTAGATACGTTGTCCAGAGCTTAACTTTCGAAGCCTCTCGTAGTCTAGAGGCGTCATTGATATCCAACCAGGCAGACGAGGGACTCACTTCCTCGGATCGCCTGGAAACTTGAACTTGAGACCTAACCCACCATGATATTCTTGCTCTGAGGCTTCCTGCCCTTCCTTGGTTTCTGAAGCTAGGTCCCCATCCCCACGTTGTTCAGTGCCGGGGCTACCGTCCGCAACAGTTCCAGAGGACGAGGAAAACAGAAGGTGTTCAGAGTAGCATGACTTGACGAAGCCCTTGACGACTTTCATCTGGCCGCGCTGAAGTTCGACTTTGAGCGCATCCCTTAAGAGGACACAAAATGCGTCTGCAGTGGGACGTAAGGAAGTCAACTGGACAATCTATACGCACGCAGTCAGCTCCCATGTACAAGACGAGATGCCGAGTGGAACGTACCATCTTCGACGAGTGCCAGGTGATCAAGCTAAGCGCGTATACGCCTGCACGAGCGTTGAGACGTTCGACGCGTCGCACCGTCGACAGGGGCATGGTAAATCGGACTGATTTACGGTCTAGCGAGGTAAAAGAGAGATAGGGCGGTATGAGGTAGAGTTTGCCTGCCTGCGAGTCGTATATTAGATTTCCATTGGCCAGGATCGACGTCCCCGGCGAGAAGACCACCATGACAATATAGGAATGACAACTCACGTAGGCATCTTCGACGCCCTGTTCTCCCAGAGTCAGCACTGCGCTGATCTCCATCTTGGAGTCGAGGTCGACAGGTGGTCCAGATTTCTCGTCCTTCGTGCGCCCTGCCTGGGACGACGACAACGACAACGACGCATCATCCGGAATCGAGAAAAAGGCATAGAGGAGCTGGTCCTTGGTAGGTTCCTTGAAATTGCGGACTTGTGTCGATATCGTCGACATGGTGGTGGTCAGCGTACACAGCACTGGTACGATCGTATTACCGCAATGGATTTATCGGCGTCGACGCTCAAGTTCAGGGTCGTCGTCGCAGGCCGTTTCAATTCAGTCGGGCGTTGGCGTCGGCAACACAAAAGTCTTCACAGATTCTTTTGGTGTACATTCATGTCCATTAAATCCACCTAGCATACGTGATTCCAGATATATCCTCAACCAACCACCCTAAAAACGACTGCCTATATACCAGAAAACCAGGGATATTGCTACCAGAACCGCATCGAATCCGTTGGGAATCCGTGTACCATGCGAAGTAATACCGAGTTGGACGTCAGACTCGACCACTGAGATCATGATTTTAGAGATCAGCCCGACGACGGCACGAAGCGGAAAGAGACGCACCCCGTTGCCGATGATCACTTCCGCCCGCTGCGCAATGTACATGTCGATGCCCTGAGACACGAACGTTTCCTCCCACGTCAACTCCAGATCCTGACTACTCTTGACGCTCTTCCACTTTGGCTGTCGATGTTCCTCTGCATCTTTAGCGAGCGCGCTCTTGAGCTCTTCCACCCACGAATCTGGGCCATTCGTCATAACATACAAATAGTTGAGATCGTGTTTCGGTCGCGATTCTTGACGGACGTGACGGACGCGATCTACGATTTGTTGGATGTCGGGGTAACAGCGTTGGATATACATCTTCAAGATTTGGTCGGAGGTGGCGTTTCTCGGTTTCTCGAGCTTGTCGATAAACTCTGGAAACGAATTCCAAGCATGCCAATCCGCATCCCACTCAGCTAGATGCCGACAATGACCTTCGAAATCCCCTCTCCGAACGTGGATAGCCATCAGCCCCTTGATGTCGCTAGTGGGGGCATCCGATCCGGACAATCCCAAGTTGTCTAGGATAGGGACAAAACGAGAAGATGGGTGCGGGAAACGTTCGAAGAGATGTCGGTTGCGTTTGTATGCGGCGAGAACAAGAGTTGACCAATCCCAGGAGGCAAGCACGGGAGAGCGGGATATGGTAGGCCAGAAGGGAAGCATGCGATGCTTCTTGCCGAATACCCTGAGCACGGAGCCCGTTTAAGCTGACCGCATACCCAATCGTGGATGGACAGACGTACCAATTATCGAAGACCTGGTTCCCAGTCGGATCGAGCATCACACACGGATCGTCGATAGCGTTGATGGTATCTACCCATGTGTTGAACACGTCTGTCACGGGCATGACCTCGCTGAATCGCATGTCGTACGTGTTGACGTCCGAGACGTGCACCACAGTGGGGTTAGGGCATACCCTCTCGAAGAAGTGTTTGTTCACGGATCGGGGAGTATCGTCCCCCGGCAGCATTGAACCACCAACCATAGGGCCTACATGAATGAGAAGGATGGCGAGGATGGGAGGTGCAAGTGCGTACCACCTAGAAGAGCCGAGAGGGGTGTACGTGCGGGTACGACCCTCCCATCTAAATCAGCGTAAATCGTGCCGTTCTTATTCCATATGTAGTCGTCAAACACAAAACTGTAACCGCCGTCAACAAGGGTGTCCAAAAACGGAGAGGGGCACTGACGAGCGACCGGTTGCATGAGCAAGCAAAGCCATCATGAGATAATCCTGCATCACGTTTCCCCATCCCGAGCCTACAAGAGTTGGGTGACAAGATGCATGAAACAGGGAGAGGACTGACTGTGAGCGTGTTGGGCAGCCCAGAAGTACTTGATGGAGCTGTTCTTCTCGTAAGCGTCGTAGTGTGGCAAGTTGAGCTCTCGTCGTCGGAACTCTTCGTAGAGTGGTGGGAGGCGGTCTTCGGGTATGGACAGGTCGGGTGGTGGTGGTGCTTGGTGTGAGAGTACGAAGAACGCAGCCAATGCGAGGACAGTCGCTAGCGCCGCCAACCACCGCAGCAGCCGTCTCGTGAGGCCGTACGAAGAACCCCGCGGTCGTTTTGGACTGTACGTGGTGGGAAGGACATCTGACTTGGGAGACTTGCCAGGCCTGGAGATGGGAAAGGCCATCGATGAGAGAGTGTGGAGCGAAAAAAAGAAAAAAGAAAAAAAAAAGCGCTTCTTCCCCATCGTAAACGGCGGCAAATCGCTAGCACGTTCAGGGCATTATCAAACTATCACGACTCACCCACAGCGACACCCAAACGCTTATCACCCACGTCTCCGACAAGTATCCGTACTCTTAGCTCTGGACACTGAAACACACACTTGACCCGCATCGGCACATGCGAATTTACTAAAGGCCGAGAGCACTTTGAGGTTATCATTGCACAAACACAACACAACAACATTGGAGGTCATCATCAGCACGTTTTCGAATCGTCATCATTGGCATTCCCCTGCGACTCAGTCATGATCAGATTGCCCGAGTGATGGCATTCAGTGAATACTGCATGGTGGAGGACAGCCTAAAGAGAACCCAACCCGAATAATGAAGTCCGTATCGAGCGTACTCCTGGTATAGAGCTACAACCTGACCATAGGCGAGGTGTACGCATACGACGGTATTTCAAGGACAACCACTACCTAATTATTGCCTGGTTGGGACTATAGATCAGTACTCAAGCTGCCACGTCTGAGCAGATGAATTCGGTGGCACGGGATTGTCCGCTACACGGTATCGACCCAACCGGCCGAAAACCTCTTCTGAATCATAATAGACAGCTACACCTTTGCAGCGATCACTGGTACTGTTAGCTCATGGCCACCAACATCACCTTCCATGCAGGTGTGTAAAATCCGTATACCCACTTGGTCTGTGACATCCAACCCAGCTATACAACTCAGGCTGCATCAATGCCAGGGAAAGATCGGAATTACTCAAGCAGAAGGGTGTGACTATCTGGTTAACTGGCCTCAGTGCCAGCGGCAAGGTTGTTCTTTCGTTCCGGTCACAGCGAATTAATTCTCATTTCCTCTTCAACGTCTCAGTCCACCATCGCCTGCGCTCTCGAGCAAACCCTGTTGCACCAAGGCAAGTTTACCTATCGCCTCGACGGAGACAACGTCCGCTTCGGTCTCAACAAAGATCTCGGTTTTGACGAGGATTCCCGAGTGGAAAACATTCGGCGTATCGGAGAGGCAAGTAATCCATTATTGGAAGTGAACTTCATTTTCACCCCTATATTTCCCAGGTGGCTAAATTGTTCAGCGATGCGAGCTGCTTCACTATCACGGCCTTCATATCGCCGTATCGCCTAGATAGGAAGACCGTTCGCGATCTACACACGAAAGCCAACCTTGGCTTCGTCGAAGTCTTTGTGGATGCGCCACTCACCATCGTCGAGCAACGCGATCCCAAGGGCTTGTACAAGAAAGCTCGTGCCGGGGAAATCAAAGGTCGGCGATCTTGCTGTTGGCGAGACCTAACGAGGGCGCTCAACATTTCGTTGCCAGATTTTACCGGTATATCTGCCCCTTACGAGCCTCCCGAAGATCCGGAAATTCATATCAAAACGGATGAATGTGACATTACCCAGGCTGTGAAAACTATCTCCGAATACCTCGTATCCCACGGTTACCTTTAGAATGAGATGTGTAGAGCTAGCCCGGCGTGATGCAAATTGTATTATTATTACATCGTGCAAGTAACGAAAGACAGATGCTCAACAAGATCGGGAACGAAATGCATATCTACATGAAAGTCCTATCCTAACTGAGGAATGGCCCCAACCGTCATAGAACGCTGTGGCGGGTGACGAACGATATTATTGGGTCCGGTCTCATCGATGATGGCCGCCGACTCCTCTTGCTCCTCTTCGATGGAATCGCTAGGTGGCTGCTCGAGCATGTTCGCAAAGCCAACTTCAAGGACACCGAACCATTTCGTAAGATCATCCACCGTTCGGGCCAGATGAGCGTTGGTAGCTTCATGCGACCCCATCAGAGAGCACAAGTCAACGGGTCGAACAGGAGGCCCCGTGCAAGCAAATTCTAGCGGCACAGACGTGAGCGAGCGCGACGCTCCATGTGAAGACCTCGCAGACGGATGACCGACAAGTCCGCATGTCGAAGTACTCGGATTAGGCAGGGAAATGGTCGATGCATTCGCGTCTGCTCGACTCCCCAGTGGGAAAGAAGAGCTCTCCTGTACGCTCACCGTCGAGCCAAGCAAGCTGGGAGAGTGAGCGAACGGACGGGTTAAATGTCCAAGAGACGATGGTGACGGCGGCAACAAATCAGTCATTCCGAGCTGGTGTTCTGAGGTGAGTGCGGGAACCTGGAAGCGCTGCTCAGATTTGTTCTAACGGAGGCTCACGACGCGCTCACCTTGACAGCGTCTTTCAGACTGGGTAAAAGTAGACTCCTAGAAGGACTGCTACCACTACTCCCTTTGCTTGAGGAACTCCCACTTCTTTCGCGGGAAACAAATGGTCTCATGGGCGGTAACAGAGGTGACGTCGGAGTACTCTCCATGACAGCCACAGAGGCCTGTCGATTAAGACTTGGCTTCCTGGCAATTAACGCTCCAAGTGACGGACTATTCTCTGCCGGCAGCGAAGAATCTGTATCAGCAGCGTTTGCAGATCGGGCCCTACCGATTGGAGGTGGTGGCGGCAATTGACCTGCAGGCGGAGGTCGTTGAGGTGGTATAGACGGAAAAGTTACATCTAGAGAGGACTGAGGCCGGTGCATACTGGGCGGGATATTCGGGGTGCTAATGTGGTTGGGCGAGATCCGGTTGTGGGTCTTCGTAGTGTGGGTGGAAGGTCCGGGACTCGCTGTATTATCGACGGCTGGGGAGGATGGGAAGGAAAACTCGTGGGCCAGCTTGCGCTGAGATAAGGATCCTTGGCCCGGTGAAGAAGGAACGGGCGGGATGGGAAACGTTGGACTAGGAGTGCTCCGTTGTGAAGATGGAGGGAAGGAAGGTGCCTTCAAAGTGTCGGTAATACTTGTGTCGTCTTCGAAAAGACCACGTAGTGATGTTGGTAAGTAACTTGTCGCCTGCCGCATTGTAGATGGTTCAACTGGGTCTGAGGAAGGAAGGTCGTCGTCAGCGCCTTTCGACGACTTCCCTGTCCAATCCTTCATTGTGTCGAATTCCCAAGGCCCCTCGTCTTGTTCTACTATCCTTTCCAGGCTACAGGTTTGAGTGAGAAACTAGGTCGCAGACTATGCACTATAACTTACTCCCTCTTCTCCTCGTTTTCCCAGTCAAGTGGGTCCGCGAGACTGGCTCGTGCACCACCATTCTGTATCCATACATCATATCTATGAATGAGCTCCTTCAATATCGAGACATTTAATTTCGAAGCCGTCTTAATCCACTTTGTCTTTAAGAGTTCGTCAGCTGAAAGGCGCTATCCTTGGACTTCAACAAAATGAAAGAGTGCACAGAGCCGGATTCACCTACATCGTTCGGAGACTCTCGAAGACAATGGGAGACAAAATCACGCATGTCTTTGCTCCCGTCGCCTTCGCCCAATCGCGGTGGTTTAACACGCGCGATCAGCTGCATGACTTTGATAGCATCTCTCAGGTCAGAGTGCGGTGGTGATCCTTTGACCATCTCATATGTCATGATCCCCATGCTCCAAATATCCGCCTTGCTATCGTACACGGGCGTCGGCTGCGCCACCTCCGGTGCCATCCAGTTCGGTGTCCCCATGAGCGTGTTTCGCTTGGTAGTCGTGCTGACCGAAAGAGCTGAGACACCAAAGTCACATATCATCACCTTGCCAGCTGCAGTGATGAGTATGTTGGCAGCTTTAATGTCGCGATGTATGATAGCAGATTTGTGAAGGTAGCTGAGACCTGCGAGCACCTCCCGGATGATGATCACGATGAAACGTTCCTCCAGGACACCATCTTTCGACGTCTGCATGAGAGTGCGGACGCTTCCTCCCTGCGCGAACTCCATTGCAATCCATACGCGAGGGCCGTCCAGATAGCAACCATAGTACTTTGTAACATTGGGAGCGTCGCGGAGCTGTGTTAGCAGTGCAACTTCACGCTGAATGGCTTCGACGTCGTCGTCAGCGGTGTCGAGGTTGATGATCTTGAGTGCAACGATGTTCCCGGTTGGGACGTGGACGCCCTTGTGGACAGTGCCATACGCACCTTTACCGACAGGCTCCAGACGCCGAAAGAGCTGGTGGACGCTGGGCTGCGCCATGGGACCGGAACTGGATTGGGAGGAGTGAGACTCCAGGCTGAGCGTCTCATCATGTCTGACACTACATCACTGCCACTTTTCACGCCCTGTACAGACTCGATATCACACACATCTAGCACTTTGTGTCATAGGGCTGAACCGTGCACTGAAACGATAGAACTACATTTGTGTTCGGCTGAACACTAATTCTGGTAGTTTCGACTTGATAAGATCGGAGTCACTTTTCTGAACGTGCCAACGACCATGGACTTCAGCGTTGCACCCCTCCGACCAGTTACTCGTGAATTCCTCGCCATCGTGTTGGCCGGTTTCGGAAACGAGTGAGCAGCCATCCCAGAGTTCTTCACAGCTCTGACTTTCTAGGCTCGTCCCTCTGAGCGGCGATTTGGGCAATCAGCCATGCGCAAAGGCGCTGCTTCCCATTTCTAACAAACCAATGGTAGACTACGTGCTTTCCTGGATAGAAAAGTCTGGTATACGAGGTCAGGGAACTCTTCTTTTTCTGAGTAATTTCCTGTTGGCCCAACTAGGCATGTTCCAGATGTTCTGCTCATATGTCCTCCGTCTCATCGACCTTCCATCTCCCATTTCATCTACTCCGAGTCGCTCGCCTCGTCCTCGTCTCTCCGCATAGATCTCCAGACATTCGATGACTCACAGGGACTGAGTATCGGGACGTGCTCCGTTCTGAGACACTTTTCCAGCCGTATCAAAGAAGATTTCGTTATTCTTCCATGCGATTTCATCCCTCCCCTGTCCCTTCCGCTCTCCAGACTTCTCAACAAGTTTCGCATTGAAACGATGTCTGATGGTGCTATCGTGAACTCGTGCTGGTTCGAACCGCCCTCTGGGAAAACTTCTGCCCCTGAAGAATGGGGGACAAATACCCAGTCGACTCCGATCGTATGGGACAACTCCACCGGGACGCTGCTATACGTGGACACTCTGGACAACACTGACCGCAATCCTGAGGAGTTTGAACTGCGGATGAGTCTCCTATGCCGATACCCCCGAACCAACGTGTCCTCCAAGTTGCAAGACTCCCATGTTTACGTTTGTAAGCGGGAGGTTCTAGGTGTTCTGCAACAAAAAAGCGAATTCGAGTCACTACGAGAGGACTTTTTTCCATGGCTATGCAAGCTCCAATATCAACAAACTAGACATGCAAAGTACGGTAGCGGTGCGCGTTTTCGGGGCGAGTTATGGAGCAGATAACTGATCGGCGTTTTGACAGCCCTTGGGAGTGTCGAAGGGTCTGAACCGTCATCTCCAGACGAAGATCATGAAAACCAGTCCGTTAGAAGGAGTTTACGCGTAGGCGTCGTCATTCACCGGGCAAAAGAAGGGTTCTGTATTCGCGCGAACGATCTGCCCTCTTACCTCGAAGCGAACCGACACGTACGGCGTTCTGTACTATGACTTTTCTGAGCTGACTTGTGTCCAGTTCGTCAATAGCGCATCTTATACCTTGCCATCTGACCCCCAAATGCGGTCACTTATCGATTCCAAGTCCTCTATTTCGCCCGATTCCACCATTGGTGACTTCACCAAAGTTGACGAGAGGGCTACGATAAAGAAGTCTGTCATCGGAAAGCATTGCGTTATAGGCAAGATGGCCAAAATCGTGGGCTGCGTGATCCTCGATCACTGTGTCATTGCCGATGGGTAAGAATCTAGCTTGCCAGCTTTGTTCATATGACAAACCATTTCCAACCAGAGCGAAATTGGAGAGTTCAATTCTCGGCAAGAACACGAGGGTTGGAAGTAAGGCAAGTCTTGTGCACTGCGTCACCCAAGGCGGTTATGAGGTGAAGGAAAACGGTTAGTGTCATAAGCCCCCATATATCCCTGTCTAAACTCATACCACATATAGAGAACTACCGAAATGAAAGACTCGATATCACAGATTGGGATGCCGAAACAAATGAAGAGGAAGAGGAGGATGGCGATGATGACGCTTCCGAAGATAGTGATGAAGAAAGTAGTTAGAGTCAGGCAGGATGTCTTGCATGAACACACAGTAGGGCTTCTACAGTGGTTGGACATTGTGTTGGCGAACCATAAACTGCTACGTGGTTCCTATTAGGACCTCCCACAGCCAGTCTCGGATCCTGTGCCGCTTGCTCTCGTGATTGTACAAATGACTCGCGCCCATAACGAGACGATCTAAGTTTCACGCGTCGGGACTCCAGTATTGTGTTGGACAAACCACGAACTACTGTGAGTGGCTCTTAAGACCTTCCACTGACACGGATCCCGCTTGTTCTCCTGAACGTACAAGTGACTCTGTACGCGTAGAGAGTACACTACACTGCTCCAGCTTAGTCTAACGTCGTTGAAGTTCACCCCCTCGACCAAATGTCCGACTCCCACTCCATCTCGCGTGCAGGCGCGTCTCATCCAAGGTGATTGCTAGTTTAATCTTTGTAATGGACTGCAGACCTATTCTGATATCCAACGTTCAGTAGTCCTGAGCCTGACAACAAAGTAGGGCTGGCAGATGAGATTGTGGAAGGAACCTTGGATATGCAGATCAACAAAGCGACCAGTGGAATCGTCTGTCGGACACTGGCACCCATTTACAGTCTTCCGGTCGAACTACTGTCACGGATACTTCTTCACGCCATCGCGGCCGATGCCCATCGATGTGATGTCCATCATCACAGGAAACAGGAACTAGCAAGTGTGTCCCGCCGATGGAGAGACACCATCTTCAACGATCCCGCCTTCTGGACGACTATCAGTTTGACTCCACAATGGACGCCGTCGCTTGTTCAAGCGCATGTTCAAAGGAGCGCTTGTCTTCTCGTCGACATCGAAATCAGACTCTGGGCAACGCCTGACGAACTGGATGATTTACCCCTGCTTCTCAGTGTTGCTATGCGCTGCTCGGACAGATGGCGCAGCCTCATTTTCGACCAGAACCTCGTCATCCTAGACTCCTTCTTGGAGGATACGAGAGACGCTATGTTTCCTTCTCTTGCATATATCGTCGATGATCAGGTCAATTACTATGGCCTTCAACCCGAGAACACGCCCGCCTTAGTTTATTTAAGAACAATGCACTTCTTTCCACCGCTTCCATCCACGCTCAGACTTATGTCTGAGGCATTCGGGTTTCATCCCTCTCCAGATGATTTTAGGACCCTTCCCTCCCTAGAGAAGCTGACTACCCTCGATCTCCGTGGCATTGGAAAATGGGTCTCTGATCCGACTTCAATTCACTTCCCACACCTCACATCGCTCACGCTCGCTGTGGACGAGCCCGCAGATCCGTTGAAATACATCGTCGCTCCTCGGCTTCGACATTTCTGTTTCCGCTATTCGTCTGCTTTACATACATTGGATCCGGTATGGGCCACATTTACTCGGTTAAAAAACAAATTCACCACCGTCACCGACCTTGATATCAGGGTATCTCCACAGGTTGACAATATGCCACTTAGGCTCGTCGGCCACATTATTGCGGGTGCATTTCCTGAGGTGCGCCATCTGGTGTTACCCTTGGACAACCTACCTGCATTCTTTGGTCTGCATGATTATTCAGCAAACCAAATTCCTGCGAACGGATGGAGCCAGTTTGAACGCTTAACACTTCGTCGGATGGGTCCCGGAACTGACACAAGTCCCCTCGTGTCATGGCTACAAATGCGACATCGCAGGGGGAAGACCATGTTACATGTACAGTTACCACCAGAATGCGCGAAAGACCTTCTCGCTATTCATTGGCTGCGTGAATGCTGTGTCTTGGAGGAGGAAGAGGAGTGCAACGTCGCCCGTCTTGGGCCCAATCCTGAGGTAAGTTGCTCGTGGCATTGTTCGCTCAGTAATTGAGTCCCGGTTGAACACGACAGATGGTTCCTCAACTCATACGCCAATACGATCGTATTAGCAGAGAGCGAAAGCTTTCTGGCGAGAACTGCGGGAGGTGCCGGACCGACGACATTGCACAAGAGGAACATGAGGCCTGTCTCAGCGCTCTCATGGCGAATGAGATGATTGATATTGATGTGTGGAGCGTATTCCCCGTGGCCTAAACAGGTCCTCGGTGAGAATCTTGCGTAGGTTGTCTTCCCACCGTTTCGTCGTAGTCGCTGGTTCTCCGAACTTGATACTGTATGACTTATTATGTCTCTGTCCATAGGTTACCAGCCACAGACTGTATAAAGATAATTGAGCCATCTTCACCTCCCGAGGCTAGCATGCTTCAACATCCACATTGCGTTTGCTAGGTATCGTACATCGATAGGTAAATGGAGGTAGTACACTATTCCAACGAAAGCAAGGGAAAGGGAGAAAAATAAAGAGAGTGCGATACGTCGCGTTGGTATGTGTGGTAGGTAAGCTTTCGTATGAAAGGTTCAAGATATGTTGAAAGATGTGAGGGTTACATTAAGCTCGTCGACCTGGTATCGAGGTCATCAGGGCATACCAGTCATAATCAGCGCAAAGTCGCCAAAGGGAGGACGGAGTCTACCCTCTGGTGCAGAAACGGAGTTATGCTCCCCTGCGGTTTTGCATATACTGCGCGCGTGCCCTCGCCATCGACTCTCTCAGCTCGGGACTCTGCCACGAACCTTCGTCTTCTTTGAAACTTGCCGCAATGGGCGTGCAACTCAAACTCCGTTCTGCTTCAGCAGACAATCCGCGAGTATGGACGTGGCGAGGGGAAGTTGGTGTCGCAGGTTGCCAATATGACGAGTGATGCGAGGATGAAAGAGGAAGGCACGCCTCCTTCGCATCGTGCCTCCTTTTCTTAGGCGATGCAGCGCTCCTCAAACTCCTCATCGAACTTCTCTTCGATATTGATGGCGTAAAGAGATCGGGTTCTTCTTCCCAATTCCCTTCACCATCATCCACTTCGTCCTCTTTCGCATCACTCATGACGACGATTTCACGGTTCAAAGCTTTTTGACCTTCCTCGATCAGTTGCGAAAGTCGACCGCCGATCCAGTCCATTTCGTCAAATTCGGTGTCTGATTCAGCCATTGCCCCCTCAGTTTGTTGAGATGGTGCGATGTCGAATCCGGAATGCGAGTGGGAGGGAGAGGAGAGCATAGCGTTGTGCGGAGATGCGATCCGAGCTGGAGGAGGCGTGGCAGAAGCACGTACGCCGACACGTGCTTTGCGCTGTCGGGCTACTGGAGCGCGACGTGCGGATGTAGGGGCGTGGTGTCGAGATTTTGCGTTGCGTTTGGTTTGTGGCGTGGGAGGAGTGATTTCTATCTGTTTGGGCTGATCATAGGTAAGTGTGCGCGTTCGGGGTGACCACTTAGAGTGATGGGAGGGAACTCACCGGTGCAGGCGTAGCTACCCAATTGCCGGGATGATAAGGTGGTGGAGGTTGATCGTCGGTAACATCGGTAATGGTTCCATTGGTATCTTTACCCCGGTCCCGCCAGCTATCAAGTAAGCTTTTTAGACGTCTCAGCAGAAAATACACAATGGATCGATTGACGCACAGTCTGTATACGGTCAGTCCGACAGCTGTACCGATGAGCGCAGCGCTCAGCGCAGTAGACACGATCGAGCCTGCGAGCGTGCGGCGCCGTTTGGCGGGTGGGAGATCTACATTGATGATAATGAGTATGTTGAAGTGCATTAACGAGGGGAAGAAGGAATGTGTGCGTGTGGGCAAGAATTGAACAGATGCTCGTTGAGAAAAGCGTGGTTGGGTTTAAATATCGCGTAGGTATGCTTAGGCGAGCACCTGTCCAACACGTGCGCTGTGAAGGCATGCCATTACATACACACATGCATGTGCGCACGACATGCCTGCCTGCCTGCCACACATACGCACATCACCTTGGGACGAGGGATGCCCGATCCTGTCCGGATAGGAAAAGATGTGGGTACACACATACCTGCGATCATCTCCTCGGTCTCTCTCTCTGGTTCTCTCTCACACATATGGTTGCGATACTTCGCGGGGGTGTCAAGATACCCGCTCGTGGATGTATTGTTCGTGGTGGCTTGGGATGGTTCGGGACTGGAAGGCACCCAACCTCGTTTGCGCGCCAAGGGTACGGGAGGCGAGAGTGAATGCAAGTGTGTAGTTGCCAGGGTGCGATGACGATGTGGAGGGATGGGTATTCGACGAGCAGGTATAAGAGCTGATCCTGAGGTGGAGGAGGCAGTGTGTCCGAGCAGTCTGTCATCGACCGGTCTTTGGTGAGACCCGGACTCGGGTTGGGATGATGAAGCAGCCAAAAAAGGATTGTTCAGCCCCGGCACGGATAAACGGAAAGTGAATGGAAAGGGCATCCCGAGTCGTCGTCGTCGTCGTCGTCGAACTTTGTTCGTGTCAGTAGTCGTTCATAAAAAAAATGGTAGCTTCGCAACCAAAGTAAAGTTCAAATGTGTGGGATGGCACCCGGCTCGTCGTCGTCAATCAACACAACTTGCGTGTGGCAGACCTCGTGGGAATGTCATACCATACACGTGTCACCGGCAAGGCGGCCCCTTTGCAGGCCGAACATGGGCTGAGACGTTATTTTACTGCTGCTACTCTTTCCACGTTCGCAGTACACCCAGTACGTGAATGGATACATCTCACATGTGAAAGGTCCAAGGCCAATCCCTCTCTAACGACTCAGCACTGACTGCGGCGACGCGCCAGCAGTTCTTACACACCTCCTTCATACGGATTAAGCCAGCCTCCCTGCGACGTTGGTTGCACACAAGTGCACATGCCCAGGATTATCCACGATTTTGCGCTTTTTCACACAGACGTCAGATTCACTTTCTAAGATCACCGCTGAGTGACTTACAAAGTTAGGCGCAGGCAATGGAACCTTGACGCGCTCCAGCTGCAAATCACAGCACTGCCGCAGCGAATGATACAGCGCATCCATCTCCTCATAGCGAGAAGTATCATCTTCAAGGAGGATCTTGTAGTCTGTGAATATTACATGCATGGACTGCCCTGGACGTCTTCGAAGCCACATGATGAGGTGATCCACTTCGTAGGGTACGTAGGGTACGAGCCACTCCAACGTCAAGCCTTGGAGTTGATCCCACAGGTCTGCGGCGACGTCCGCCTCACCATCGAAACCGAAGAAGACTGGGATATCCCGCACATGCGGCGTTAGGTTGCGTACACCTGGAAAGGCAGCCGCGATAGCTCGACCCATTCTCTGATACTCGCAACAAGAGGTTCTTGGCGCCATTGGGTAGTGTGTGAAAACGAGGTCTGTTACATTGGGGAACTTGCCCTCGAGCGAACTGAATACCGTGGTTGCCGCCTCATATGAAAAGGAGGGACTATAGGTAAAGCGGGTAAGTTTCGGGGCAACCATATGATGAAGTATTTCGGTTGGATTGTCGACTTGGAGTTGAAGCGATGTGAGACGGGGAAAATATAAAGAGCTCAGCTCGACATCCAATTCACGGTCGTGTACGATGAGAACGAGCGTCGTCATTTCGTCCGATCGTAAAGATACGTAAAGTAAATGGCCGTCGAATATAAAGCGATTCGTCTTCAAGATCAGAGTAGAGACCTTGGGTGGAATTGAAAGCTCCTGAGTAGATTTGAGTCGTTCGATTGCCAAATATTCGAGGGCGGGAGCTTTCTCTGGCAGAAGGAACGCAGGATATACGAGGTCACCACCACAAACAAAGCGTGTGAGAGATGGAAAGGTGTAGTGTTCCAGGCCCCTCAGCATGCTTGCCAGGTTAAAGGCCATTGGAATAATCACACTACGCCACCGTTCCGCACACGAAACAGCAGCATCGAGAAATGTACAAAGCTTATCTTCCACTCTGGAAATCCAACACCAGCAGGTGCAGATGTAGATATCGACGCGACATGCACGGCTTCTTTGTATGTGTACTTTGACCCACGAAGGTGACTCTTCCGGGCAAAGTCGGATGGAGGTCCAAAGTTGAGGAGAAGACAAAATAGTGTCCCGCCAGCGCCGCGACACACTTGCGAATCTTCTCTTTCGATTGTTAGGGGTATTGCCGCAGTTGCACTTGTCACAAATATCGTCATGGATGGCAAGATCTAATATTTGCGTAAGCAGCTCTAAGGGAAGATGGGTTATAGGTGGGGGAAATGCCACTATGGGCGATTCCCCACAGCCATGTCTGATTGGAGTGATTCCCTCTTGCGTCTGTTCTGTTAAAAGACGTCTGTGGCTGGATGATGCCTGGCTCGCTATAGTTCTAGCCCCGTCTGCCTGTCAAGGTTGGGATTCTGTTAGCCGTCTAACATACATAGTAACCTTGAATAAACCTTGTCTGCACACACTACAGATTGCGACATCTTGTTCTGGCATGGGGAGTGCAGCCCTTTTGTACACGGCCAAACGTCAAAAATATACTATGGACAAGTGCCGAAAAAGGTTCCCAGGATACGTGCCATATACTTGGCCTAGAACCCATGTATACATATAGAACAATTTATAATTTTACACAATAAAGCTTGGAAATAGGTTATAATGCCAAGACACTCCAAGGTACAGTAGAATTTCTCATAATGCATCACCTCATAATACATAATTCTCATAGTGCATAGGATTATTGCTCCGCCCGAGTAGGGCGGCAGGAGCCTTGCATATTGCATAATGCATAATTGTTTTGGGTGGGATATGCATTATCAAGGTATTCCAAGAATGGTAATAATTGATTTCCGGACGTTTGAATTGACTCTAAAGACTGGAAATATAATCACCCAGTATATTTCCAAGCCAAAACTTCAGGTAATATGTCAGTTTATGAGCTAGACCTGAAATTTAATCCTACTTTTACTGCTTTTCAGGCAAGTATGCCTCATGGGAAAATTGAAATTGTGGAACAATGCCTCATTATCACCACAACTCACAGGATGTCCAGGCATTAAAAAAAAAACTATACTGCTGGACTCTGGCAGGTCAAGAGAATGCATACAGGTTGACATACACATTAGTGTACTATAGTTACTCTTAATTGTAAGTATATATGTATATATTTATAATTGGTCAAGTAAAATAAAAAGTCTCATTATCTTGAGATTCTGGGACTTGGAATTGGTAGTACAGGGCCCCAACCTATGGAGAGGATGTGTGAGACCACGACCTGACCTCTCTACATCTACATGGATGCTCCGAATCAAGGTCAAGACTCACGGAAGTGTTGGGTCA
The DNA here is from genome assembly GCA_024613145.1 of Pisolithus marmoratus. NCBI lineage: Eukaryota > Fungi > Basidiomycota > Agaricomycetes > Boletales > Pisolithaceae > Pisolithus > Pisolithus marmoratus. The sequence continues at coordinate 67,505 of JANFAE010000280.1, read as the reverse complement.
GTGGATGGGATCATGCACAAGGTTAAGGGGTGTCACAATTGTCACACTTGTCACACATACATCACAATGCATAACTCTATTAATGCATGACAAATACTGACCACCTGACCTTATGCATTATGAGAAGTTCTACTGTATATCCCTCAGGTAATCCCTGTGCATGGAACTGATGTTCCAGCAGATGCTGTCAATATGAATTTCCCTAGATCTACCACATAGCAATTATATTGGATATAGTGTGTATGTCTATCACCAACATACGTTGTATGCCCCAGGTATACCCACAGAGCACACCACTTGGAAGTGCTGCCTGTGGCAGTGATAACCTCGCTTGCCTGAAATGAGAGCACACAGCATACAAACAGATCCATATATATATCATCCCACTTCCACAATGATACAGATGACATAGAGTACATTGCACGGTCCATACATAGATCAAAAGCTGTATATTCAAGCAGAATAGTCCACACCTAGATGCCACTTGCACAGGTGACAAGAGAACATGCATCCATCAAGTAGAATACCAAGGTCCAGGCAAACACAAATATGGAAGGGAAGAGTCTATAGAGGCACAGGAAGGAAGAGGGTGCAAGGAACTGATGTCTGGTCAACCCATGTACTGCATGCCATACAGGCAAGCTCAAGCAGCAGACAGACTGGCACGTTTGTCTGGTGGACTGTCAACAGTGTCGAGATGGAGAGGCAGTTTGCATTTCTTGCATGCAGTGTAGGAAAGCAGTGGCATGAGTAAGTGGATCAAGTGGATGAACCCACCATAGACATCATGTTTGGTGGAAGCAATGGCCCAATGGGACAAAGTAAAGTGGATCTCAATGATGGCACCCTGAAGCGAACAGCGGTATGCAGAGGGCTTAATGAGGTCACCCAGCATGTCATAAGCAGGCAGGGGGAGAATGTGGTGAGTGGATTTAAGTGCCAGAAGCTCGCCATGGTTCCTTTCTTTGGTGAGAGGCCAAAGTTCGAATGAAAAAGGGTCTATCATGAGAAGATGGATAAGGACAGACAGAACAGCACAAGTAAAGCATGACTGACCGGTAGCAGGTGGAGCAGCCATGGGGACATCATCACCATCAATGGCAGCATTGATGGTCTGTGGAGGGAGACCAGGCCTCAGGGAAGGGCTAGTGCAGGAGGGGGAGCTCATACCTCAAACAGCCTATGACACAGCTTGAAATGTGACAGACCATGAATGTCAGTGGAAAAGAAACTTTTGCCAGAGGAAAACCCTGGAGTGACACAACGATCAGTCAACACCTGCAGGACATGCAGTATGGTAGCGAAGTCAGACTTCAGCAGTTTCCACACCAGGCTCATGGAGAGCGCACGAAGGCTTCATGTCCAGTATTTCCTTCCAGATGGCATTCAGACCAACATAACCCCCATCAGCCATGAGCCAAAAGTCATTGCGATCAATATGGACAATCGCACACAGAACTGCAGGCTGAGGAGCATCTGGCAATGCAACATCAGGGCACATGTTAGCACACACATTGCAGACATCACCATTGTTCACAGGAGAGCACTGTTGGGATCCATTGGGAGACGTCCCATGTGGCACATGCACGAGCACATCTTCACACCCATCATGCACCCACTGCAAATCCACTGCAATGGAGGGGTCACCGAGGTAGAGACCAGAGTTCATGAGGCGCTTGTGAGCCTCCAGCATGCATTCAGAGGAGGACACCGGAGTAGCAGACATGGTCCAGGCAGGAGCACAGAGCAAGCAAACAAAGAGATTGCTTAAATGTGAGGCTGTCGAGGAGCCCAGACTCACATTGTGTGGGCTGTGTTTCAGCTCCTGTCACAGAAAAGGATGACAATGTAGTCGCATGGAGCATGCCATCTCAATCATCTCTAGGAGAAGCCAAGGGGAACCGGCCTGATCCAAAGATCCAAAGATAAGCAGGTGGCCAGGGTAGTCCATGGCCCCTGTGATCTGTTGAGGATGGTATAAAAATTAGAAAGTGAGTTCGGAGCGCATGGCAAGCATCCAAGAGGGACAAACATGAGTGCATGTAACAAGCACACACACCAGTGGCTAACACTCGATAACATCTCACAGAATGCCATGAGACAAATGACATACACTGTGTTGGTCTACCTGTTGGGCAACAACAATTCAGGACCTCGACAAATGAACATATGACAAGATGGATTACACAGTTATCAGATACTGCCAAATGCGAACATTTTCCCAAGTGGCATCATCATATACAAGGCAGATGTGCACATGCAAACCACCACCTTTCATGTCTACTTTGATAAAGATGGACATGACCATGGTTGTGAAGACACACTGTACATGTTCCTAGTGATGGCCAGCAATGGAAGACCCATGAATGTCTGCCCAGAGGATGACATGCCAGCGGTGATGGAGGCCCTGATGCTGTGCATCTCCATTTGTGATTGTCTTTGTCACCATGCGAGGTACTCACGATGCAAGTAGCCTCAACAGCAGTGGCTGTGAGGCCAGAGAGATTGACCCATTGTGAGGATGATGAAGGGTGGCATGGCACACGAGACCAGTTGTGCATAGAGTAGATTAGAATCATGTACAGACAGAAACAGCAGGGCGAGGGGGGGGGGGGGGGGGAATGCACAACCAACAGACTTGCACTGTGACATACAATTGACAAGGGACACCATCCCAGTCAGGAGCATGGATGGAAGGCGACCCAGTCACACCACAGACACCACACAGTAGAGTGATTGCCTGCACCAGCGGGACCTCGGAGAGAACATGCATGAGGCCTAGAACATGCACAAATGATGATGCAGGCAAACCCCTGCACAGGGAGTGCAGAAAGTGCCTGCCAGTTATGAAACAGTCAGGGATCATACAGGAGTCTCAGCACAATTGGAAAAAGAAAACAGCACAGAAATATGAAATGGATAGCGATGCTGCTGCACAATATATGGCATGCACAGATGGGACCACCCACCCTGTCCAATGACCATGAACATGTATGTCAATGCAGAGCAACAGCACCTCCCTGCAGCCATGAGATTCCACAACTGCATGGATCTTGTGTGTGAAATGCTGATGTACTGTGATGCAGGTCAACTGCTAAGCTTTGCAGGAACATGTTGTGCCAATGCTGATATGGTGCAAGCCTACATGCAGTCCAGGGTGCAGACTGTGGGCAAGCAGTACTTCCAATGGGGGGAGGTCATGCAGGAGATATTGTGCAGCTGCAATGCTGTCATTTCTGGCTCCACAGCCCTCCATATCTTGTTACTGGAGCAGGGGACACCATGGGCCACAGACGACTTGGACATCGATGTGCCACAGTGCACAATCATGATGTTGCTGAACTGGCTCAAGTTTGAAGGCTATTTTGTCATCAGTAATAATCCACATGGCCAACAGCATTACACCTACTCTCTGGTGGAGTGTGTTCTGGTTGCCAGCAATGGCGAGTGCAAGATCAACATTGTCATCTCTGGCATCTCTACTGCATTGAGCCCCATTTTTCAGTTCCACAGCACCACTGTTATGAACTTCATCAGTGCTGATACCATCTTCTGCTGTTATCCAACACTCATGCTATGTCACCAGATGTTGGTCAATGTGGGTTTGCTGTACCATGGCATGCCCAACAGAGGCATCATCGACCCCATGTGCAAATACAGTTCATGTGGCTTTTACTATGTCTGCTGCAAAGATGTCCATCAGCAGAACCACGCCTGCAAAGTAAGCATGCATACCATTATGGATGCAGCCATGCTGTGGTTGAACATGCATACCATGGGAAATGGAGCACATACATCTCTGGAAATGTTTCACCAGTTTGGGGTCTTAGATGTGCAGTGGGCACTTGGCAGCATGCCATGTGGACTCGAGTGTGGTTTCTGCTGCCCACGAGTGGAGGTCGTGGAAGAGGAATCATGAGACCACCAACTCGGTTTCGAGGACTATGCACTAACTGCTCACCAGGCACCTGCTCCTTGCTCCAATGTTCAATGGCAGCGACAATGGACCAGAGGATGTGTAGACAGCTGATGGTGATGAGGACCTGGCTACAAAGTGATGAAGGAGAGAGAGGACTCCATACGTTACCTGTGCTCGTGAATGAATAGTGTATGATGGACACAGTAGCAGACATGGGACTGCATACAGTATGCTGTGATGAAAAAGAGCATGAGAGACATTGATGGTGATGCATCACATGTCTGGACAGAATGAGATTGGCCACACACCTCAAGGGGCCTATCCAACAGACAGGGGTTGCGCACATGTGCAGTGAGCACTCAGAGACAGAGATAGGGATCAGCCCTTACACCTGACCACATGAGATGGACACTGTTCTTGCCAACATCAGTAAACTACCCATGTGGGCAATAGTCCGACATCTGGCTGGGATAGTCAGTCTGACCAAGGAAGAACGTGTGAAGAAAGACATGCTCCTTAACTGCATCGCACGAGATGTCCCGCAGAGCAAACTAGTGGTTCTACAATCAGCAGCAACACAGCATGAAAAGGAGAAAGCAGAATGGTGAGCAAGCAAATGCAAACATGCCGATGAGCCTGACAAGCCAAGGAAGGCAGCACACATGGCCTCACAACCACAACAGCCACACATGGCAGCCCCTGCACCTGCTGAACTGACAGCATTCATGGAGCTGCGAAATGCAGATGAGCTCAAGGGGATACATGCCCAAGTTAATCTGATGTTCCATGGATGTCAAAACAGGTTTATGTCAGGCTGATGTTGGTTGAGGGTGTGATGGATGTTTTCTGTCCTTTGTTTATTGAGTGATTTACCAAATGTGGACATTGCATCCAGGTTTAGACATATGCTTGTTGTCACATAACAGATTCCCTAGTGGTCCCCTGTGTCATGAGTTGGCTATCAAGGATGGGGCGAGCAACTTACCTTGAAGTTAACATGTCGGTTACCTTGGTGCAGGCATCCAACTGATGTCCCAGTTTTTTGTACATTAATCAAAATATATAATGATTGTAGCACATGCCAATGCAAAGGCCTTGTCACTGGCTGATGGGTCACTTCAGCCACAGGGAGTTAGCCATCTGCTCCACAGTTGTGTCCACATTCTGGTCATGTCTATTTGAGCAAGGGACAGACCACATCCTGGATGTGAAAGGAATGCAAGTCTGAATATATAACCCATATGCACTGTGATATCCATGGTGCACCATGCCAACTGTTCACTCCTTGATGGAATGCACATTCCTGTGGGTCTGGCTCAAGTGGCAGGCAAACGAAGTCCTGAGTGGCAAAGAACTTCAGACTATGTTTGGAAGTTCTTTGGACAATCATGCTTGACAGCAATAAAATGGAAGCCAATGAATTGACATGCATGCAGGATACATGGTCACAAAGTGCACTGAGTGCACAGTAGGTGGGTAGTAAGAATGTGGAAAATATGTGAGGACATGCAAGAGTGAAAATGAGTGTGTATTAACAGCAGTGAGTGACTATTAGGGAGTGAATATGGTGTGGGTTGCAGGGGACAACATTCCAAGATTACCATACAAGCTCTTGGTGAATGGCATGCTGCCAGTCAGATATACTCTTCCCATCAGATGGATGGATGCTGGAATTCTTGTCACTGGTGGGAAACATCTGAAGATCATCTTGAAGAGACTCAGTAAAGTTTCTGCATGACACAAGATGATTAGTGGCAGACAAATACATGCAGACACTTACTTTTCCCACTCCTTCTTATGAAGCTCCATTGTTGGCCATTGCTCAGCATCATCATGCAACTGATCAAGCAGGGTGTCAACAAACTCCCAGAATTCCTTGTCAGTCCACAATCGCTCTCTGTCCCTGTGATTGTGCTTGTCATGGTCATCCAGGTCATCGTCCAAGGTTTCACCATTTTTGTCTACCTCGACCTTCTTTGCCATTGACTCAGCAATGATTTGGTTGAACAATATCAAATTCTGGCACTAGCAGAAGGTCAGCAACTGCATAAACAAAAGTTTACATGCTCACCAGAAATGCAAACCGCACCCATTGGCCTGTTGTCACTTCAACAAAGTCCTTCTGAGCAAGGGATTTCACAAGTTGTGAGATATGCTGCCATTTATTGATACTACCTGCTATCTATATGCACTGTGATTAGGTTTGAGTCGATCTCTATTTTGACTGAATACCTTAGCTTTAATGAGGGCCCATTGCTTTGTAAGGACATCTTTCATGAGGCTGTCAATGTACTCAGCCAACTTGGGATCCTCTAAAGCTTTGGCAGGAATCTTGAAGACCATTAGATTTTTCTTCATAAAGGTCTGGTTTGAAAACAGAAGGGGATCAGTATACATTCTGTCTGCATCAGCTGGTTACACACATACCCAAATGTTCTCGGGGAGGTCAGCAAGGTACCTTGACAAGTTTGGTGACAGAAGGCAAGATCATAGTCTATCTTTGAGTATATCCTGCATGGAACGAATCAAATATCAGAGGGTAGCATGAGTGACAATTGACTTACCTTGAACTGGTTAGACCGAATGAAGTTGTACATTTCATCCTGTTGCTTCCCATGCTCAATTGCCAAAAGCTTTCCTTGTAATGTGATCAGCATCTCAGGTATGTCGAGCTGGGAACTCAGTTGTTTACAGGCTGAAATGAAGGGGAGTGATAATAAACCTCTGCAAATTGATCAAGGGCATCATCTTCAAGTTGGTTCTCCTGGCAGGTATCAAGTGCATGAAGCCTCTTCCATTTGACCAGGTGTTCTGCTTCAAGCTCATCAAATGAATCTTGACATGCCTGCTGCTGAGGTTGAGATGGAGGAAACTCGAGAGGGGTAGGTGGAGAGTGCAGCCGACTTGGTGAGCGAGTGGGAGAGAGGGTTAGAGAATGGCTGCCTTCTTGTTGACCACCACCTGAGCTGAATGGGCTTTCATCCCTTTTCTGCCTTTTGGCCTGCTCAAGTCAAAATTGTGTGAGGAGACCCATTCTGAGCAAGCCAACGTGACAAAGGGCAAGGACCAGGTTGACATGGATGACTGCTGCAGTTATAAAAGGAAAGCATTGTTTTGGTGAATTTGTTGTGGACATAAATAATCATCTGCACAAACATAAGATGCATAATGACTTTCAGGAAATATGGGTGGAATCTGAGTTAATTGCCTTGCAACATTGCAGAAGAATGTTCTATCTATGATCATGTAAGCTACTGGAATAGCTGAAATGGTCATTATGATTCCATGGCATCCCACTAAGGTGAGGTGGATATGAAAACACATGCTGTGGTGGCAAGGGATGCTGGAAGGAAGCCAGGCTGGCCCCATAATGGATTTGATGCGAAACCCCATATGGCATAGAAGGACCTGCTTGAGGGGGATTGTATGATATGGCTGGGGGGCCATGCACACTGGGATTAATTGAGTGCATTGGAGCATACACTGGGGGCCTGGTGGGAACATGCAGGTTAAGACTGTTATGATACTGAGATGGTCCTGAACTCACAGTGGTAGGCATGTGAGTACCACAAACATTAGATGAGCTAGAATTGTTGGAATTGGCAGTTTTGATGGTGGGTTGAATGGGTGATGCTTTGGCGATTTCCTTGCCTTTTCCTCGTGTTTTCTTCCAATGGTCGAAGGCGGGCTGCTCGGCTGGTGATGTGTCATCACAATTAGCCGTGCCACCAGTTTCTCCACCTTTCCCCTTCTTTGACCACAATAAATCAGCTGCATGCAGGCATAATGAGATGTGATCTGAAATAGATGAGGCATGAACCTGGTCATAAAGCATACTTGGGACAACAGCCTTAATCCATTGATAGTTGTGAAGCAAGGAGGTATTGATAATATAGGCATTGGTGGGTGCATGATCGATGAGATCCTTGGTTCGCAACGTGACCAAGTGCTCCTGTTTCTCGAGTACAGTCCTTGTAGAAGTACAGCTAGAGGTAATGCAGTCATGCTGAACATTGACCACACAGATAACATCCTAATGCAGAACAAGGAGCAGTGGTCACGACACAATAGTTGCCATATAACTGGGAAGCAGCTTACAAGAGGGGGAACAACAATCTTTTGTTCCTGCACTGGATATCTGATGCATGGGACATGTAGGTGAGGATGCAACTCCGGAAGGAATTCCAGGAGGCTAATTACGATGTGTGAGGCAAGATGCTGCTCAAAGGGAACCAAAATTTCCTTGATCACTCCAATCTGATGTGCATTACCGAGCTTAACGATAACATGAGCTCCCACTTTACATTTGTCCCCCTGCACTGCTATGAATGACTTGACTTTGAAGAACCAGTTTCCCTGTAGAGCAGGTACTGTCAACATAGTACATTTGGTGGCCTCTGTTTCCTTCCAGTTGATCAGGGTCGCAATCTCTATCTTTCCATTTCTGTTAGTTTGTGTTGGTAAGTGTGCCACACCTTCAGGGGAGCATGAGCAGTTTGTTAAGCACCTAGTGATCCAGCAAATGAAACAAACCAGTACCCTGAGATTCCATCTCAGGGAAACCAAGTAGGTGTCATTGGTGAGGATGTTCATCAATGTACTTGACAATGCTTGGTCCTGCTTTGACCCACTTTCCAGCAATAGGATCGTGCCAGACTCCACCAGTGATGACATGCTTAATGTTGTCCTGTTCAGCAAAGAGCTGACATGCATCATGACTTGGTGCTTGATGGTTGCTGTAGATTGATGCAAGATGGAAGACATGGTTGAAAGACTTGTAATGCTCTGTTGAGAAAAGAATTGCAGGGCCAAATTGTCAGATGAACATAGGAAGATGGAGGAGAAAATGAAACTTGGCTTTTGTCACCAAGATACTTGGTGCACATTGTGCACTGACAGTGAGAAAGTCATCAATGACACATGAGAGGTTGGCCTGACAGGGCATAGTAAATTAGTTTCATATGAGAGTACTTAATGGAAGGGCACTGACAAGATATGACTCTGTATCTTCAATTGATGTATGCCAGAGAAGGACAATGAGTCTCCCAATTATGGACCAACCCTCAAGAACTATCTGTGGGACAAGGTCATAGATCAGATATGGCATGACTTGTGTGAGGCTCTTGAAGTGTTTCCCAACAAGACCACCTTTGTACCTCACAATGTAGTTGGCATGGAGAGTCAGAGAGTTTAAGCCATCTTTGTTAATGGACTCCAGTCGAGTCTGAAATATCCTGAGAGACTGGCCTTTTTCAAGGATATAGACTGTCTGGCCCCAAAAGTACTTGACAATGCCAAGAAGTATTGTATGCAGGATTTCTGTTGGGGTGTCTTTGTGGATGTCCAAGCCTTGCATCCCAAGAAGTGGGTTGATATGGTAATCGAGTGGTTGACCCCCAAGTAGTGCATCCAACTCACTATCTAAATGCACAGCAACCTCAGCCTCTGACAGTGCAGGCTTTCCAGTCACTCTCTTCCATAGGACCTTGCCAAGTTCCAGAAGCTGGTCCACAATTGCAGAAGTTGCACTATCCTGAATATCAGATTGGCTAACAGTGGTCTTGACTTTGTCCATACCACCAGAGAGCTTGGAAAGCTGAATCTGGTGCTTAACTTGGGCATGGGTTTCTTCAGGTGTATGCAACTCGCCACACTAAATGAGAGCAGTTAGCCCATTAAAAGTGAGTGAAATTGTGAGTACCTGAAAGATATCGCAGTATCCCTTATCAGTTCTCTTCTCCACATTCATACCACCAACCTTGCAAGTGCAGCAGAAGTAGTTACACTTCAATCCCCCATGGCTACACTCCTTGGCTTGCATTGGGTTGTCACCTGCAATGATCAAGTTATATGGAATAAGCATGACCTCTTCTTGATGCTTGACATCAAATGTCACAATGGGGTGGTCAGTCATTTTTCTTGTAAACAAATCTGTAAGAAAAAGATGTCTGATTCATAAATGTGAACTTACTGAATCGAGTCTCTGATGCCTCACATTAACTCCATCAGAGTAGCATGGGGTGAACTTGATATGAATCGAATAGAGAACTCTTGTTCAAGCATCTGTCATAGCAGTAATGCATTCAACACATAGACCACATGGTGCTTGTTCCATTGTTTTGACACATTCCCTGATACATCATCCATAAACACAATCAGGGGCACAGTGTACACCATCCATTCACCTGATTTCTCCTGAAGCAGATTTGGCATAAGACTGGCAAATGCAATAGAGGAAGCTGGAAAAGGTTTTAGATTCACTGCTTACATTCTTGAAACAGAGTGATGGACCTGTGAATTTGATTCCAGACTCACCAGCCCAGTGTTGGAGATCTTCAAACATGTTGAAAAATGTTGAAACTGGAATGATGATCATCTCTGGGTCAACTGCAAATCCTTCCTGCAATGGGAGAGAATGGTAATTAATGGTAAAGCATACACAATTGCAGCAGGAACAAACTGCAGTCTTGGAAACCTTGTGTCCTAGTGCAAAGATAGTAGGCTCTGCAGATTCTCCTTCTGGTGATATTCTTGCTTGGAAAATCTTTTTTGGTATGAAGTATGAGCCTGTCGACTGTTGAAGTAATTCATTGACAAAGTAAATGGCACAGTCAACACAGATGCATGGAGGTGCAAGACCATCTGGGAGGTCTTTGAGCATCTTACTTCCATGGTGCACTTGTGACATGTGGCCTTGTCCATCCTCAGGGTATTATTGCATTGCAAAATGAGTAAGGGGATTTGCGAAATCCTGCACCACCATGGGCCAACAGCTCAGAACGGTTCTTGAATTAGTGATTTTTACTTACCATGGCAATCACCTTGCTGAGAGCATTCAAGTAGAATACATTACCTGAAGCTGTTGTCACCTTCTCTGTTGGTGTCCCAAGGAGCCTCATGAAGCGCTCCTGTGTCTTTTTCACAGCATACATTGATGGCACCTCGGGTGCTCCAAGTTCCTTTGCCCATGTCAGAACTGCTACCTTCTGTGCTTGTGAGAACCTGAGGCGAGGGGAACTAAAGAGGAGGTGCGTCAAAAATTCCTATACAATGTTAACACAACTTGACCATCACACTCCATCCAAACCTACTGGCATCGACTTCCATGGATATAGTGGCTCATTGGAGGAAATGTCTGCAGCCACCTTGGACTTCACATGCTGAGGGGCCCTACTGGCAATGGCTATCCTGTTGTTCAGTAAAAGATGAAAAATTAGTGAAAATATGAACCATCAGCATCAATACCATAGTTCTCATATGTTGCTTCAAAACTGGGAGGAATGAGGCCCAATTTGTCAATGTCTTCAAGTCCTAGTTCATCTTGGAGAGGCAGGAGGATAGTGGAAAAGAGAGATTTGCCACTTTTGATTTTCCATTGTATCTCATCAAAGTAGTCATCAACAAGGACAGTGCACTGTGCTTGGAATTCATCCCAGAGTTGGCTCAACGGTACTTCTGGATCTCCAGCTGCAATGTCGAATGGAGGCAGAATTGGGAGAGTGGTTGGGGAAGTCACTTTGAGCTGTATTCCTGCTGGCTCATCCAGAGTTTCAGGCAGTGATAACTGAAAACATTCAAGGATCCCAGGCAAAGGTACCTGTTGTCCTGTCTTCTCAACTGTCCTCCAAAGATTCTGCTGATGCTTCTTCGATCATACATGGTCTGCAACATGACAGCAGCATATAGGTTTACAAGTCTGTAGGCATACTTTGCATAAAACATAGCGCTGGTCACTGCCAACTCTGGTGAAGACTGTAAAAGCAGTTAGGGCTGAAAGATGTCAACTTCAAGTTTCCCTACCATTTGTATCGAGAGGGGGAGGTTTTGAAGACCTGGCCATAAAGTTGCAGAGCCCACTGTTCAATGGCAGCTTGGAGATGATTCATCCAATTGCTGCAATCTAGTGTATGTCACATGACCTTGGAGTCGAGTTGACCTTTGAGGCCTTCAGGTTTCGTCTTGCCTGTTTCCACTGAGCCACCATGTTGAAACTTCCTGCTGCAACAATGTTGACCACCATTAATGTCAAAACCATTCCCTGACAATATGGATATACTCTCAATTCAATTGAGTTGTCTGTTCGCTTTCACAGTGCTGTTTATTTCCAAGATGTCCCAGAACATGTAGTGAGTTTTATGCAACAGTAATTCAAGTCTTGTGCAATCAGTGACACCCCTGCTCAGCCTGTTAAAGTCTCCATTCACCTCTCAGATGAATGGGTGGGATTGTTACCTGTTGTGCTTGATGTATCTAAGGACAGTCTCACTGCAAAGAATCCATTGACTCCCGTGAGTTTATTGCCATTGGTTATCATGCAAGCTCTTATTATTTGCAGGCCATGTTCCCATTCCTCCCACTCCCATCTCAGTTTGAGCTGACTAACACATGTCAGCAGCAACAGTTGGCGAAACAAATCGAGCACTGCTTGCTAGCAGATCCCCTTCTTGATTCCAAGAACCCGGAATGTTATTGCTTGATGTGAGAGTTATTCTGGATGGTGTTTGTTGCTGCATTCCCCAAATTCCCTCATGGTGATTGGCCTCGTTGGAATGGACTGATCACAATGGAAGGTGATTTTATATTGTGTTGGGTCTTGAAAGATGAGGATGAAGAGCTGAATGTTGAGCTGCTAGATGTGCCTCATGCAGTCTGGCTCACTATCTGGGAGCAGTTCAGAAGCATGGTTTATGATAGGCTGTCAATCCCTTCTACTCGTTGATTCTGTAATATCATCTTGCTTTCATCTTGAATATGATCCCTCTTACTGCACATACCATCAATCTGAGTGAAGCCCAAAAGAATTTCCCTTTGCAACAGTGTGCCACCACAATCACTTGGCAATGATGATTGGCAGCATGAGTGAGTGTCAAACTCTTAGACAGTAGCCCCCTAAAGGTGCTGATGGGACTATGCTGAGAGCCTGAATGGTGTTCAGAATGTGCAAGCAATGTTTAGCAGATGCCCTCCTGATATCTGATTAACACACTTCATAACAGCAATGCAGTGTATTGTCATGACTGTCTGCTCAACATTGAAGTACAAATTTCCCTGATTTGTCAGCTGGACCTCTGTTGGGGCACTTGCTGGTATCTGGCTAATGTTCAGTGCAAGATATTGTGTGGATGCTCGCTCCCCGACCTACCACAAACAACATGGCAATTGTTTTAAGCATGTCACACAGGTGTATATGAAGTATCTAATCTGTATTGCTTTCACAATTGACGGAAATTGTCACTTTTCTGGAAGCCTAATTTGGGCATGTATATGAAACCTTCTATGTGGCGAGCAGGAATGAAGCACTGGCTTTCACAACATGTGGCATATGTGCACAAGAGTGTGGTGTCCAAGAGCATGGTTTGCAGTCCATCAAGCTCAGTGACATACCAAATGCAGTGCACCTGCGACCCAGGATCCCCCATCCCAAGCACCAACTCCATAATGACATGCTGCTGGAACCCACTGCCATACATGACATGGCAGGGCATGCTGCTGTCAATATTTGCAATCAATGCCTGGCTGACCTTCACAAGGTAGGGAAGAACCCACCACAATATTCCCTCACAAACGGGCTGTGGATCAGAGAATGCCCTTGGGTCCTGCAATGTCTGACATTTCTGGAGCAACTGCTGATAGCACATCTCTACCCACATGTGTATGTTTTCAAGTTGTTCCCCAAGTGGAGTGGAGGAGTGCATGACTTCTCAGCATTGCAGAATGCCATGAGAGGTAACATGTGTACTTATGACCACAATCTCGAGGCAATATCTGCCATGGTCAAAGGCAATCTTACGCCACATCCACCTGCAATATTGGCATCAATGATAACAATCACATTTGTCAGCATAGGGACTCTACCAAGAAGTTGGCTGTGGACCACATTCCAGGTGCACCGCCATGCAGTGCAAGAGGCATTGCAATGGCTGAAGACATACAATCCCAAATATTATGGAGACATAGAAATCAGCACCAAGTGCCTGCAAAACCTACCAGAGGATGACATGCCTGAGGAAATAAGTTCTGTCATCAGACAGACTGATGACATAGGAATCATAGAACAGGAGAGCACAGGAGAGCGATGGGTATGTACCACAGGATGATGATGAAGGTGAATATTTTAGTGCATAGGCGATGCCATTGACCCAAATGCAGTCATAAACACAGTTGTATTGGGTGTACTGCAGCAGCAAATGACAGAAACAACATCAAGCACAATGGGTGAGACCACAGCCGGTGAGATCACAGCTAGCATGCTCACCAATGATGCAGGCCATGCAGACGTTGTGCCATTGCAGATATCTGGCACAATAGACACAGAGATGTCAACGACCACAGCATGGGAGATGATGACATGGGGCCTCAGAAATTTATGGGAGAATGGCAGAGACTGCATTTCACCACTTCGTTAACCAAGCCTCAGAGGACATGCACTGTATTATCTCGGGTATCCAATACTTTCACCAATGTGAGAGGAGTGCACAGGAGCAGCAAGGCACTGCGCCTGGTACACACTCACAGTCATTCAGTGAGGACTGCTCAGAGGATGTGCAGTTGCCTGATGTATCCAGCAGTGTCCAGGGACGTTCACACACAGCAGTTACAGAGCAAGACATGCTCGAACTCATAGCATCTCAAGTGCTGTGGTCAGAGGAGTTGCACAGCTGCCATGCATTGGAGGCAGCCAGGCTTGCAGGTATATTCCCCTATGATGATGGCATGGCAGTCCAGGTTCCAAATAGTTCCACTCTCACAGTCAATAATGACATGAATCACACATTGCCAGTGGTATGCAGGGCAGTGGCTGCAGATGTTGACAATCTTGTTCAATGGAAGGAGCTCATGTTAAGAGACATCGAGCAGCAAAATAGGAGTGAGCATGGTCAAGCAACCATGGCATCAACAATGGGTGCCGGACCTGACATGTGCCCGATTGATGTGTTACGGTTCACGCTTCGGCATGAGACTTTCTTTCCCTTTATGGCTGCTTGGTCCTGTTGATCTTGTTCTATGCGTTTCTTTCTTGTTCCTTTGACTCGTGCTTTAGCTCGGCCAATAGCGGTGTTTTCTCTTTACACATGTTCAACACATGTAGGACTCTGGCCAATGGCCTTTATCCCGTAGCTACATGAGGTCGCCTTGAGGCCTCTTCCTCTGTACTATATATAGTCGTCTCTAGTCTGGAGTAGACCCTCAGACTAGAGCTGCCCAATCTACAGGCTAGTTCCTCAGAACTTCGAACTTGAGCTTCCCAGCTCTCACTCAGAACTACGACAAATCCTTCAGACAGAAGGTTACGATCGTCGCATCGTAGAACGACTACTTGGGCTAGAACTACGTTACAGATTTCGGTCTTAGCGTAACAAAAGCTCTAGTCTACATCCCGGCCGTCGTGCCTGACTGTCCGCTGCTTAGCGAGACACCATTTTCCCTCGAAGGAACAGATTGTGGGCAAGCCCACTCGAACCACGTGAACCCGAACCAGAGTCATCAAGCTCTGACACCGAACATAGTGCCGTTGAAGCACATACCCCGACTGACCCGAACCCCTCACCATCTGAGGACGATACCGGCTTCCTCCAGAACACTCTCCAGAACGTATTATCCTCTTTAGGATCACCCCATCCCCTCACCTCTCAACCTCGCCTCAAACCCGGAAGCCCATTCACTATGTCAGGATCCGGATCTGGCCTTGGCCTCGGATCAAAGGGTGGGGCCCCTACCGCTCCAACCCGACCCACCGAACTGAAGATCGGCACGCCGTTTGAATATGACGGTAGCCACGAAACCGCTATGTCTTGGCTGTACTCAGTCAAGGCATATCTGTTAATCAATCAAGACGTCTACGACAATGACGACAAATGTGTCGCGTACGCCCTCTCACACATGAAGAAAGGGGTAGCCCAAGCATGGGCAACGACTTTCTACCAGGCGGCCCTGGAGAAACAGAATCCCAGTTTTGGGACAATGAGAGACTTCGAGAAAGATTTCAAAGCAGCGTTTACCCCAGCCGACACTGCTGGCGCTGCCATCGCCAAAATCAGGACCCTGAAACAGAAAGGGTCGATTGAAGAGTACATCTCTGAATTCAGAACTGCCGCTGCTCGCAGTGGCATTAAGGAAGATGCCGCCCTCGTCGAGTTCTTCGCCACAGGACTCAAACCAGCACTCGTCCACCGCATTTACGGAATGGACAAAGTACCGACGAAGATCGAAGAATGGTACGAAAAAGCCATGCACTTCGAGAACCAATGGCAAAAAGCTCGTGCCATTACCGGAAGAATTGACAACAAGGGAAAAGGGAAGTCCTACCCCCGACCCCGGTTCCAACGACAAGAAGAGAGAGACCCTAACGCCATGGACGTCGATGCGGTTAAACTCTCTAAAGAAGAAAGAGATCGCCATCTCAAAAATGGCTTGTGCTTCGGGTGTGGAGAAAAGGGACACATGTCCCGAAACTGCCCCAGCCAGAACAAGATCCCTGCTAAGAAGGTAAAGCAGGTGAGGAAGGAAGATTCAGACGATGAAGACGAGGCCTCTGTGGCCTTGGTCAAGTTGACCAAATTCCTCGGAAAGGGTTTTTGAATGGGGAACCAGAGTTGACGCCTGGAACCCCTGGACACTGTATCTCGTATGTGGCTTCTCCTGTAAAAGTATCTTCTCTCCCCGAGAGAGTTATGAAAATCCCTATTTCCGTTTTCACGAGAGCCACTGGAGAACAAGTCGTCAACACCACCGCCCTAGTGGATTCTGGGGCAGAAATATCCTGCATCGACTGGACGTTCGTCCGAAGAAATAGACTACCCACCGAACGACTCCCTAGACCCGTTTCGGTCACCAACGCCGATGGGTCCCCAAATGAAAAGGGACGAATTCTGTTCACTTCCACCTTGTTTGTCAAAATACAAGGAATAACCCACAAAGAAAAGTTCTACGTGATGAACTGTGGGTCAGAAAATGCCATCCTTGGCATCCCGTGGTTACAAAAGAACAATCCCGCTGTAAACTGGCGAAATGGAACGTTGACCATCGATGAGTCAACCAATGTCGCCGCACTCCGAATCCCTGCTCCGCCACCTGAGGAGTTTCCTGAAGATTCCCTCCTCGAACCCCTCGAAAGAAAAGGGGTCAACATCTATCTTGACCATGAGGAACCCGACGCCTTCACAACTAGAGCATACAACTGTATGTTTATAAACCGTTTTGCGAAGGCTGCAACCCTGATCGCCCCGAACAACAAATGGGTGAGAAAACTTAATCTGGCAACGGAGCTTGCCCAGAAAGAAGAGAAGAACAAACCGAAGGCAGTCCTTCCCCCAGAGTTCGCTGAGTTTGCCTCGGTGTTTGAAAAACCCTCTGATGGAATCCTCCCCCCCATACGACCCTACGACCACCCGATCAATCTGGTCGAAGACTTTGTACCAAAGGTGGCTAAGGCCTACCCATTAACACCCTCTGAACAACTCGCTGCCGAAAAGTTTGTTGAGGAAAACCTCCGAGAAGGGAAGATCAGACCTTCTAACTCCCCCCAAGCGGCACCCTTCTTCTTTGTAGGAAAGAAGGATGGCAGTCTAAGACCGTGTCAAGACTACCGATATCTAAACAAACACACGGTCAAGGATGCCTATCCCCTACCATTGATATCCGATCTGGTAGACAAGTTGAAGGGGGCCTCTATCTTCACAAAGATGGATGTCCGATCTGGATATAACAATGTCCGGATCAAGGAAGGAGACCAGTGGAAGGCAGCGTTTATCACGCACAAAGGACTCTTCGAACCAACCGTGATGTTCTTTGGATTGTGCAACTCCCCCGCGACCTTCCAGAGATTCATGAACGACTCCTTCCGAGACCTCATCGCAGAAGGATGGCTGGTTGTATACATGGATGACCTTCTCATCTTCTCAAATAACCCAGAAGAACACCGACTCAGGACTCTACGAGTCCTCCAAAGAATGAAGGAACTCTCCCTACCGTTGAAATTGGAAAAATGTCACTTCAACCTCCCCGAGGTGGAGTACCTCGGGATGATCATAAAAAAGAATACTGTCGCCATGGACCCTGTCAAGGTCCAGGGAATTGCAGAGTGGCCTACTCCCACGAAAGTCAAAGATGTTAGGTCTTTCCTGGGGTTCGCAAACTTCTATCGAAGATTTGTCCCGTTTTACTCCGACATCGCTCGACCCCTCATCGACCTTACAAAGAAAAACGCGACTTGGAATTGGTCAAGGAAGGCTGAAACCGCCTTCCAAACTCTAAAAAAGGTTTTTGTAAAGGAACCGGTCTTGCTCATGCCTGACCCCTCAAAGCCGTTCGCAATATCCACCGATGCCTCCAAGTATGCCACTGGAGGTGTCCTCATGCAGGAAGACTCAAATGGGCAGTGCCGCCCCTGCGCCTTTATCTCTCAGTCGTTTAACCCTGCCGAGAGAAACTATGATATATATGATAGGGAGTTGCTGGGTGTCATCCGTGCCCTCAAAACTTGGAGACACTATCTTCAAGGAACCCCCACTCCTGTACAAGTCCTCACCGACCACAAAAACTTGACCTATTTCCGACAACCCCGCAACTTGAACCGCCGCCAGGCACGCTGGCTCCTTGACCTTGCCGACTTCGACCTTTCCTTCACACATGTACCAGGAAAGGAGCTCTGTGCACCTGATGCACTCTCTCGCCGACCCGACCATGTCTCTGCTGAAGAAACAGACAATGAAGGAGTAACACTCCTCCCCCAAACTCTGTTTGTAAAGGTCATTGACACCACCCTCTCGTCAAAACTGGCAGAGTCGTCCACTAAAGACCCTGTGGTCCTCACTGCTCTGCAGGCTATCGAAGGAGTAGACATGCCCCTCCCGTTCAAGTCGAACCTCTCCGATTGGCGTTTTGATGAAGGCATTCTGTTCTATAAAGATCGTGCCTATGTCCCCGAAAACCCCGCCCTCCGCCGACAGATCGTTGCTCGCCACCATGACCATCCCTCTGCTGGACACCCTGGTGTCCTTAAAACCCGACAGTTACTGTCCACCGAGTACTGGTGGCCAGGCATGGCCACGTTTGTCCGAAAGTATGTGGAAGGCTGTGCCACATGCCAGCAAAATAAGGTTAACACTCACCCGACTACCCCGCCGCTCACCCCTATTCCGTCCTCCGCCACCCGCCCGTTTCAACAGATCTCTTGTGACCTAATCACCGACTTACCTGCCATAAATGGCTTTGATTCCCTTTTGGTCGTGGTAGACCATGGGCTCACGAAGGGGGTAATTCTTATCCCAACCACAAAAAATGTGTCTGCCCTCGAAATCGCCACCCTCTTTTTCAAAAGGGTGTTCTCTAGGTTCGGACTCTATGACAAAATCATCTCTGATCGAGGACCGCAGTTCGCCTCAACCCTGGCGAAAGAACTGGCTAAACTCCTCGGGTATTCCCTAGGCCTCTCTACGGCTTATCATCCTCAAACCGATGGAGAAACTGAACGCGTTAACCAGGAGGTCGAGACCTATCTCCGAATCTTCTGCCAGAACAACCCGTCCTCATAGGTCCAACTACTCCCCATGGCAGAATTCGCTCATAATCACCGTCCCCACTCTGTCACCAACCAGTCGCCGTTCTACCTCATGTATGGCTATGAACCGAAACCACTCCCGTCTCTTATCACCGAATCAAAGGTCCCAGCTGCCGAAGAAAGAATAGCTGAACTCCACAAAGCACGAGAAGAAGCCCTTGCAGCTCATGACCTAGCCCGAAAGGCCATGAAAGACCGATTCTCTAAACCCTTCACCCCGTTCCTAAAAGGAGACAAGGTTTGGCTAGAAGCACGAAATCTAAAGTGCTCTTATGAAAACCGCAAGTTTGCACCAAAACGAGAAGGACCCTTCTCTATCTCCGAAGTAATCTCCCCCATCACGTACCGCCTCGACATTCCCCCTCGATGGAAGATACACAACGTGTTCCATGCATGTCTGTTATCACCCTATCGCGAAAATACCGTTCACGGTCCGAACTTCCCTCTACCACCACCCGACCTTATCAATGAAGAAGAAGAGTACGAGATAGAAGCGATAGTCGGTCACAAACGAGTAGGCCGAGGACACGCCTTCCTTATCAAATGGAAGGGCTACCCTTCTTCTGAAAACTCGTGGCAAGCCACGAAACACCTTGAACATGCGGCAGACACCCTAACTGCCTATAAAAAACGGTTCCCCAGAGACTTCCCTCCTCAGAAACCTCCTCCCACTCGAACAACTAGAAACGTCTCTCTTGTCACGATCATGCCTCCTCGCCGCTCCTCTGCTCCCGTCGCTCGTCGCGTCTCCCCGGCTACTCGCCGCCCTGCTCCCTTCACCCGCCGCCTGCGTGTCCCCGCTGAAGAGGGCATGCTCAACACCTACCAGGTGTTCCTCGCCGACCCCTCCTCCTACAACCCTGTAATGTGGGAGGTTGACACTGACTCCCCTCTTGACTTGGTTTATCGCATCGCCCTCCAAGGCTTCAGAATTGAGAACGTCGCCCGCTACGTCGAAAGACAGGGCCCCCGTCTTAGCTTTACCCGGACCATCCTCGAAGAAGTTTCGAGGGAACAAATCCCGTTGATCCTCCGCCTCTTTGATGTTCTCGGAGGGGCAGACCTCATCCATAACGTCCGCCAGCACACAGCCCCAGTCACCGCTCGCCCCCCGTCTCAATATAGGAACTCGTCGTCGTCGTCATCGTCCCACTCTCCACAGTCCTCGCCCTCTCCACGAAGGGTGCGACCCCGTGCCTGCTGCCTGTCCCCGTCCTCCCCATCCTCGTCCACGTCGCCAAACACGGTTGACCCTCAAGAGGCGTTTGGCCTCTCTGGAGAGCAGGTCGCCACCCTCCTTAGTCAGACCGAGGAGGCCCATCGTCCCTCTAACTCCCGAAACCCCACTACTGCCGTGGACACCACGCTCGGTGTACTCCCCCGCTCTCACCCCTTGTATGGGGAAACTTGTTTTGTCTGCCACCGACTCGGTCATATCCGAGTAAATTGCCCCGCCTATGAATGTCCCATTTGTGGGATGAATCCCCCTGGTCATACCCAGGCGAACTGCCCTGCCCGCCGCCGTTCCCTTGAGGAACGTTTCTCCATCCCCGTCGTTGAGGAGGAACAGACCCTCGTCGCTGAGGAAAGCGACTACGACCCCCGCGACAATGACTTCGATTTCGATGACGATGCCATCGCCAACATGACCGGCGAACCCTATGGAGAAACCCATCTCTGAAAGATGGAAGACCGGTGGTCTTCCCCATACGAAGGGGGTAATGTTACGGTTCACGCTTCGGCATGAGACTTTCTTTCCCTTTATGGCTGCTTGGTCCTGTTGATCTTGTTCTATGCGTTTCTTTCTTGTTCCTTTGACTCGTGCTTTAGCTCGGCCAATAGCGGTGTTTTCTCTTTACACATGTTCAACACATGTAGGACTCTGGCCAATGGCCTTTATCCCGTAGCTACATGAGGTCGCCTTGAGGCCTCTTCCTCTGTACTATATATAGTCGTCTCTAGTCTGGAGTAGACCCTCAGACTAGAGCTGCCCAATCTACAGGCTAGTTCCTCAGAACTTCGAACTTGAGCTTCCCAGCTCTCACTCAGAACTACGACAAATCCTTCAGACAGAAGGTTACGATCGTCGCATCGTAGAACGACTACTTGGGCTAGAACTACGTTACAGATTTCGGTCTTAGCGTAACATGATGAGGATGATCTTCATGCTTGAGAGCACATGAATGGCTGTGGGGAGACATCAGAGGTTGCTCTTACAGCTGTTCATCTGTCGATGCTTAACCTTGGGCAGAGTATTGCATATGGGATCATTGCATGGCACCTTGATCAGATGCTTAGTGGGCAGTCACCGTCCCCTTTGTGCATGCTGCTGCATGGCGAGGGGGGCACAGGCAAATCCAAGGTGATTCAGACTGTCAGTGAGTACTTCACATGCAGAGGAGCCTGCCATCTCCTTCTCAAGGCAGCATACACTGGTGTCACAGCATCTCTCATTGATGGCAAAATGATGCATTGCATTGGGATGATCACCCACACAGATGACCATGCCATCAGTCCACAGACGAAGGCCAAACTTCAACACTTCTGGTGTAATTACAAGTGCCTCATCATTGATGAGATGCCCATGATAGGTAAAAGCTTTCTCACAAGATTGTCATGCAACATCACCATCGGAAAGATGGTAGAGGGAACGCCAGTTTCATCAGTATCCTTTGGAGGCATCAACATCATTCTTTGTGGCAACTTCCACCAATTCCCCCCTGTGGCTGTTAGCCCCTCAGAGGCATTGTATGTTCCTTGCAGACCACAAATTGACCCACTTCTTGCACAGGTTGGCTGCACCATTTACAAAGAATTCCAGACTGTTGTTGTTCTTAAAGAACAGATGCACATCACCGATGGAATGTGGTTGGATTTTCTCAGCCATCTTCAAATGGGCCGTGTGCAAGAGCATCACATCACAATGCTTCATCAGCTTGTCCTCCCGAATCGCATCACACATGCACTTGACTTTACCCATGGTCCATGGGCACATGCCAGTCTCATCACCCCATGTCATGCGGTGTGCTGGCTATGGAATGATGCCACTTTATGCAAGCATGCCAGTCAGACTGCAGTGCAGGTTTTCATGTGTACTGCAAATGATACTGTCAAAGGAGAGCTGTTGTCATTGGAGGAACGATATGCATTTGCTGCGCAAATGACCCATGGGAATGTCCATGGGTGGGGCTGGAGGGGTAACCTACCTGATTCTGTACAGATATCTCTTGGCATGAAGGTGATGGTCATGCAAAATGTCAAGACAGATCTCGATATCATGAATGGTGCACATGGTACAGTTGTTGACATTATCTTACATGCAGATGAGCCGCCCTTCACAGTCTCAGATGGTGTCATGCATTTGAAGTATTTGCCAGCATATATCCTTGTCAAACTCTTGCACACTCGCACATCTCCATTGCCAGGCCTTGAACCATCTGTCATCCCTGTGGAAGCCATTTGCAAAACACATCATATCTGCTATACCACATCTACACGTGTGGCTGTCACCCGCTCTGTGTGCCATCTGCAGCTTCCGATGACTGCTGCCTATGCTTTCACTGATTACCAGTCACAGGGGCAGACTATCTCTTATGTGCTCGTGGATATTGCTCAACCACCATCTGGAATGCTCAATCTTTTCAATCTTTATGTCACTCTCTTGAGAAGCTCAGGGCATGATACTATTCACCTTTTAAGAGACTTTGATGACAAATTGTTTCTGAGTGCTCACTCCACAGACTTGCTCACCGAGGACAATCACCTGCATTTGTTGGACGAGCAGATGCAGAAGTGGTGGGTACAGATGACAGCAGATAACTGAGAATGGGCCACTTGTTATCATTTTGTCTTTGGACCACTGCTGCTTTGGCATGTTCAGTGTGGACAGTGCTTCATGTATATATGTTTGTTGTCACTGCTGTACAAAGCATACAAAGGTAGACATGCCTGTTGAGGTTGGCAAGTGCCACATTGTGCTGAAAAAGGAAGGTCTTTCAGATGGAGGATGGTTCCCATGCAATTATGCTTGGACAGAAACCTTGCAAGCAAGGTAATGGGACTTAGTCATCTGTGGGAGTGTTGCTTACTAAGCACGTGCACTGTCCAGACTCCACAGTGGCTGGACATTCCACTCAACTCAGTGTTGACCATCCTGCAGCTGCAAACTTTTTGGAATATCCACTCATCTAAGATACATACATGGTAGGTTCACTAATTCTCAAACTTCGGCATCTCTCTCCCATTCATCTCCAAGTCTCACAGAGGCCAGTCTTGTTCTAATGTTTCTTGGAGAAGTATCAAGCATTCAAACAAGTTCGAAGGCGAGTTTCTATTGCCAGTCTTAGGATAGTGAACTTACAGTTAGGTTTCCAGGCTGAGCCATACAGGATATGGAAAACTTGTTCATGGACTGCATTTGTGGATTGCCCTGGGAGCTGGAAGGGTCAAGGTTGTCTGTACTCTGTCCCTGTAGTTCAACCTTACAGCTTATACCCTTAATACTATGAAATGCTACAATTCACTGATTCATTTTGGTGCATAAAACATGATGTGTGGATGACCATTTGGTATACATTTAGTGAAAATTCAACTTGAGCAGATCACACACTCAGTATAGACTGTATACTCCACCAGCATACAGTGTATGCCCCAGTTTCGGTACTGAACTGTGAACCAATGTGCAATATACAGTCTAGCCTTAATGGATATCCATCAAGTATTCAAACCATGCTAGGTGCATAGCCAATTGTCAACACTGCAAGCATTTCACACTGTTTCATGCCAAAATATGTTGAAAAAATTGAAAGAAGAGATACTCTTTTATTTGGGCTGTGTTCACAGAAAAAATGCAAATATAATATTTTGTTTTCTTTGTCTTTTCTGTGCAAAAACATGAATTGATGGTAGTGCTGATTAGCTTCTGCACTAATGGGTATTACCATCAATCAATGTTTTGTGGCAAGTCATGCAAAGGAAAGGAGATATTATTTTTGCCTTTTCTCTTTGAAAACACCTATCACAAAAGAGTATCACTTTCTTCAATTTTTTCAGCATATTTTCTCAAGAAAAATTGTGAAATGCTTGCAGTGCAAGGTGCAAGGAGTAATTTTAAATATTACTACAGTAGAACTTCTCATAATGCATCACCTCATAATACATAATTCTCATAGTGCATAGGATTATTGCTCTGCCTGAGTAGGGCAGCAGGAGCCTTGCATATTGCATAATGCATAATTGTTTTGGGTGGGATATGCATTATCAAGGTATTCCAAGAATGGTAATAATTGATTTCTGGATGTTTGAATTGACTCTAAAGACTGGAAATATAATCACCCAGTATATTTCCAAGCCAAAACTTCAGGTAATATGTCAGTTTATGAGCTAGACCTGAAATTTAATCCTACTTTTACTGCTTTTCAGGCAAGTATGCCTCATGGGAAAATTGAAATTGTGGAACAATGCCTCATTATCACCACAACTCACAGGATGTCCAGGCATTAAAAAAAAAAACTATACTGCTGGACTCTGGCAGGTCAAGAGAATGCATACAGGTTGACATACACATTAGTGTACTATAGTTACTCTTAATTGTAAGTATATATGTATATATTTATAATTGGTCAAGTAAAATAAAAAGTCTCATTATCTTGAGATTCCGGGACTTGGAATTGGTAGTACAGGGCCCCAACCTATGGAGAGGATGTGTGAGACCATGACCTGACCTCTCTACATCTACATGGATGCTCCGAATCGAGGTCAAGACTCACGGAAGTGTTGGGTCAGTGGATGGGATCATGCACAAGGTTAAGGGGTGTCACAATTGTCACACTTGTCACACATACATCACAATGCATAACTCTATTAATGCATGACAAATACTGACCACCCGACCTTATGCATTATGAGAAGTTCTACTGTATATCTATGATGGACAAAAAAGGTTCCTGGTACATAATTTGTATACTGGTAGTAGCTAACTAAAAAAAAATATACGTGGGATATATTTTACATTCAGACATGTATTTTGGACGTTGCTTTTGTTTTTCAAACGCCGCACGGACTTTCCCCCACATTAGTATGTAAGTTCCATGCCACGACGAGGAGGATCGGGGTAGTAAGTATGCTGGACAAATGTTGGTAATCGTGTCGTCGCGAGGACAAATGACTATGAGCATCACCATTATCTGCTGTCCAGACCATTTCGAGTCAAATTGAGTTTCGTGTGAGTCCACTTTGATCAGAAGTATCCTATCCACTCTAAACGCAAGTATTGCGAACCTAACTGACCTTTGCTTTGGTATACCTTTTACTGGTACATAGTCCCACATCTCAACAACCTCTCGAGTTGTGTAATTGCCTGTTGGTCTTGGTTTCGGGCGCAAGTTCGGCGGTTCTCCTGTGGGTATGTAAATCGACATGTAGATGACCTGAACTGGCATTTCAGGACCCCAGCGAGTTCACGGTGTCGGTGTACGTGCACCTGCACGAGGGCTGCGGTGCCTCACACCTGTGTCCAGTTCTGCTAACTGACTACGTATTTCCAATGACACACAGCTTTGTGGATTCGTGCCGAATTGTGACATTGGGTCCCAGCCTCTTACAAGTAACGGAGAAGGTCATGATACTAGGATAACCTATGGGGCACAGCAAACGCTTCTAGGATGTGTTACAGTACCCGATGCCTGTCTGCAAAATGCGCACGGCCTCAGCGAGTGCTGCGATGCGGCAGGGCTCAAACTATGTAAAGAGAATTGGCCTCAGGGGATTCGGCGGCGTACAAACTTTAGCCCTATCAGTCAGGCTCTCAGGCCACCACTGCCATGCGAGATAACTCGACCGTAACTCCTCTGCTTTCAATCATGGAAGACGGCCACCTGCCAACGTACGTAGCATAGAATGACATGCTGCGGCTCACTCACATGCGCAGGGCCTGTACGCTTTCCAGGTGAGTCCATCTTGAACCGGGGTACTGTAAGCCTTAGGGAAATACTAAAGATGGCACGTCCTCCCACACAAATTAGAGATCCATGTAGGTTTGTATACTAGTTTTGCAACCCCAGCTACATGGCATCACCATTATCACCGTCTCCGCAGCGCGGCAGTTCCGTCCCTCTCGATCAATGAGTTCATTTTCCATGCTTCTATCCCCGATACGCCGAAAGGCAGCCGACCATTCGTACAGCGATTGGGCTTATTCACCCACACTGCGAACGCACGATGGATCATGTGACACAATTTGTTGTGCTGGCGACACGGACAGATACACGTACTGCACACATTCTCCACCCTAACGCTCATATGTACAGTATGGGATTAAAGTCGTGGTCAAGAGCACGCTAGGAATGAGAAGGGGTAGAAACGAGTTCCCCATGATGGACTATCAGTCCGTAAGTACATGCTCAGATAATGTCCACTTGTTGTGAGAGGGTGGTGGTGGTAAGGGGCCACTGTGCTCGCGTGCAAAGCATGCTAGAGTTAGAACTATAGCGAAATTAGGTGCTCTGCCAGTGCCAGTGGAGTTACAGGCGGCAGAAATGCTGTGAACTGAGGCGGAGGTGTGAGTTCAACCACAGCAATTGCATTACCACAATAGTAGGCCATTTTCAGGATCATGAGAGCATACGAAGAGCTGTTTGCACTAGTTGTGGGGTGTGAGGGGACAGTTTATTCGGGTCGGGACTGTCTTGCGTGGGTGAGGTCGAATCAATGAATGTATGAGGCTCAGAGCCGCCTAACCGAAACAGTACACCATATCACCAACGGAGAGAGGCTGCCGAAGCTCTCCTGCGAGAAGCTGTTCCTCATATGCCACCATTACTTGACAGAGCAGCGTCGGGCGGAGAGTACGAACACGCGCAACCCGGCGGTACTCATATCCGAGATAAGATGTCGCAATGGATATATTGTGCGGTGAGTTAGACGCATGGGTATCGCCATTTGGTGTACGTATCAAACTGGAGGTACCGATTCCGTCCAGACGGAGGACATGGTAAAAGGCGAGGTACATATACGAGAAGTTGGAAATACGGCGTCGACGTGTGCTTACGCATGAAATCTAGAGCTCTGTGGAAACAGTGATAGGTGCAACTACCCAATTGACATTAACTGAGTATCTGGACAATTTGTCGTTCATTGCTCGGTAAACACTGAGAACGGGAATGAAGGAAATCACCTTCGTCTGCCTTCTTTTCCTCACATCCAGGGCATCTGTCAGATACCTAGCAGTTCAACAGGTCAGTGGGGTGTTCCGGGTTACAACAATCACGTACATATTCCACCTGGGAAAAAGGCCACACAGACATAGTATTCTTTGAGCCACTCGCAAAGTTAGGGAATGGTTTTGACATCTCTAACATTTCCTGCGGTGACGTACAGTAAGCTTTGAGTTAGAAAGTAGAAACGCGGTGAAATCTGCGCACCAACCATGGCCGGCTACTGGCAGTCCCGCTGATCACGACTTCGGGATGGTATCTAACACCTGACCACTCCAAAAAGCAAATTCCATGTAGCGCCTCATACGATGACGAAATCGCGTGCCCATTCATCCAACCTTGGAATGTGACCGTTATCATCGGGCGACTCATGTCGAGTCGTCGTTTGAGCCACGGAAGAAGACCACCGAGAAAACCTGAGGAATCTTTGGCTGTGCTATGGATCGTCAAGCTTTTGAGGTGTTGCCAGTGGGCAGCAGCATCAGGGTGGAGCATCATCGCAGCTTCCGAACTGCTCAGAGTTAAATGACGGATATTGGGGAATGCCAAACAAACGTCCTTCGCTCCCCTGCTATCCAGACCCTGAAATACCGGGCGAGAATTGAAGAGAACGAGGCGATCGACGCAAGTGAATTTGGATTCAAGCCCAGTAAAGTTATTAATGGGTGAGTTGTCCGAGATGCCTGAATAACATTCCATGTGAGAGAGACTTGGGGCCACTATAGCCTCGACTAGTGCCCTCGCTTTAATGACTTTACACACAAACTTCGCTAGCAGTGGCAGCTGAATGCTGTTCGGAAGGAAGTGATATTCACTGATATCAAAGTAGCCCACAAGTGTCAGCGACGTCAGTTGCGCGCACGAGAGAGAGTCAAAAAAAGATGGAATCCAATGTAGTTCCTCGTAGTCATCGTAATTAACATGCACGGACACTGCTGTGACGCTGAAGGGTACCCGGACCTCTTCTCCGCCAACGAAGTCTGGGTCGACAAAGTTCAAATACTTGAGGCGAGGGCAGGCACCTAGACGAAAGAATACGGGGTAGATTGACGTCTCGACGAATGGTAAATCATCGAATGGTATGGGGATATTGGACATGGTGAGCTGCGTCAGTGAGGGGAAGGCCACATGCTGTAATCGAACCAGAACACGAGACAAGAATCTCTCTCTGACATCGCCCATGGCAAAACTACGCCAGCGATGAGCGTGAGGAATGAGCATGGTCAGCAAATCCTTGAGGAGGTCCTCATCAGCCAAGCGGAAAGAGTTCCAAGAATGAACGTCGATGTCG
This sequence comes from Pisolithus marmoratus, assembly GCA_024613145.1. Classification (NCBI taxonomy): domain Eukaryota; kingdom Fungi; phylum Basidiomycota; class Agaricomycetes; order Boletales; family Pisolithaceae; genus Pisolithus; species Pisolithus marmoratus. The sequence continues at coordinate 38,523 of JANFAE010000280.1, read as the reverse complement.
AGGGTAAGTTGTGAACTTCTGTGCAGGTGCACTTTTACTGTTGTTGTCTCACAGTCGGGCGTGACCAAAATCGTAGTCCAGAGGCTCGGAGAGTTTAATATCACATCTCTCCAATGGCGCGACACACCCGCCAAGCCTTGCATCCGGCAGAGTTGTCGATCCGGTAACCGTCGAACATCGCTGTCCAGAGCTGCACCAAGTAAAAGATTGAAGATTCGAATGAGCAGTTCATTGGGGAGACGACTGATGGGTGCTCTGGGCAATTGCCTAATGAGCTCTTCGACTTTGGTTCTTTGTGCCTGTGCGGCAGAGTGGACATTGCGAAGCTGGTCAAAGAGGACTTGTTCTTGTTGTTCCAGTGCAGCCAGCACTGTCCGTGCTGTATTGAGTTCATACATTTTCCTGCCAAAATCATGTTACAAAACCCATACTAGCAGTATGTATGGCGCAGGGTGCTTACGCTGAGTTGGTGGACTCGAAAGACATTTGGCAAATTGAGGTACACGCAGACGTAGTACTACACTCCATCATTTTTTAGAAGTGTTGCCACGCGCGTTATTATAGGAGCGTAACAAGCATCAAATGAGAATCGCGGATCCCTTTGAAACACTTGTAAAATGCCCGGGAGCAAATTGTATATAGAGGGAGACCCGTTTCTACATTGACTGCCCGTATTCTAAGCCTGCTGGCAAGTTCAAGATGTCATCGATCACGAGCGGCCCTGGCAAGGAATATTCGAGCTGCTCGCGTCGATAGTCTTGTCGGGCCTGGAATTACACCAACCAATCGCATCTATCAGCATCGTGGCGGACGTCCAGGAGTGGACTGAGGAGAACCGTATAAATTCGGGTAGCCGCCCTTGTAACCTGCAAGCCTACCGACGTGCTAGAAGGCCTTCGACTTGAGCACTATGTGCAGGCCTGAACTCATGGAATGCACACGCCTCTCCCAAGGGAAACTGGTTTGCAAATATACAAGCAATTGAGCTCAATTCTCTCTCACAGAGCAGATACTTCCAAACAGTGCTGTGCTATATGGCGAGGTCTGCGTCGCGGCTGCATGATATGTGCAAAGAGCATTCGGAATCTTGTTGAATCTATTTAGTTATCATCAGAAGGAAAACCTCAATCACGCCTGCCTGATCCCAAGAAATAGCCTATGCCCAACACCGGACATGATTTACTCTTCAATCCCCTGTGGTGCGTATGGTCTCAACCGGCCATTGATACTCCTTCAATAGCTCACCCACCTCAGAGACCCGTAGACCCCTCCTTCATATTCCACAAAACTGCCGTTGGGTGGTGGAAGTCGGAGTGACCAATTTGACGTCGTTAGTACAGATCCTCTAAACGGGGTCAGGTGCCGTACTGCCTTCTCCAGTTCCAGTTCCACGCTCACCTCTAGTTCATACGCCAGCCTTGGTCTTACTCTGCACTGACTATACTCTGGCCCGGAATCGACGCGCACAAGACACCAAAAGACGTGTCAAATATGCTTGTGGTGACTTCATCTGCTGATGCCGCGATGGTGTCAACGCCCAGTTCATCGCATCCCCGAAGACCATTCGCCACCAAATGTATGGTTTCGGAAGTGCTGTGTGAAGAGTAGGTGGGAAACAAGGTGTGGTGGGTTGCTTTGACAACGGAGAGAATGAGTAATGAGAAGGGGACATCGCCTGATATGGGTGCTGGGGTGGTTTTAGATTCGGGAAGAGTGGAAAGAGTCGTGTTCTCCACTTTGGGCAATCGCTGGAAAGGTGCTGATTCCGCAACCTGAGTGAGGTGGTAATCATCCCTCTCGATATCAGTGGCAGAGGTTACAGGTGGTGAAAGTGCAGGAGGCTTGGCTGGGGGTGGCGTTGTCTACTGTCGGAATAAGCGAGCGACTTACAGAGTCAGGTGAGGGCAGAGCAAACTTAACGCGCTCCAACCGCAAGTCACCACACTCCCGCAGCGATTCAAACAGCACATCCATCTCCTCGTGGCCAGAGGTACCATCTTCATGGAGAATCCCGGTGTCTGGGAGCGTCACTTGACTGTATTGCCCATTGTCTGGAGGCCTTCGAAGCCACATGATAAGGTCATCCACATGTACGCCGGGTACAAGCCACTTCAATGTCAAGCCTTGGAATTGATCCCAAAGGTCTGCGGTAACATCTGCCTCACCATCGAAACCGAAGAAGATTGCGATATCCCGCACATGCGGTGTTAGGTTACGTACACCTGGAAAGGCTGCTGCGGTAGCTTGACCAAGTCTCTGATACTCAGAAGGAAGGATTTCTAATGCAGTTGGATCGTGTGTGTTGAAGACGACACTACACCACGATTCCGAACATGAAACAGCAGCGGCAAGAAATGTCCAAAGCTTATCTTCTGCTGTGGAAACCAAATGCCGGTAGGTGCAGATGTAGATATCGACGAGACATGTATGGCTTCTTTGTACGTGTACATTTCTCCACGAAGGTGACTCTTCCTGGCACAGTAGGATGGAGGTCCAAAATTGAGGATGAGACAAGATGGTGTCTCGCCAATGTCGCGAACACTTGCAAATGCTTTCTTTTGACTGTTAGGGTTGTTGTCGCAGCTGCACTTGACACATTTCGTCATGGAGTATTTGTGTGAGCAACTCTAAGGGAAGATGATTCATAGATAGGGGAAATGGCACCATGGACGATTCCCAACAGGCATATCTGATTGGGATGATTCCCTGTTGCGTCTGTTCTGTTATGTAAAAGACATTCGTGACTGCACATTGTCCGCACTGATATCATAACACTTACTAGTGCAAACAGTGAAGGATAAAGGAACAGTAAGCGACTCATGTCCTACAATGAGTGGGCTGTAGCTAAGTCTGGAAGAGTCTTGTGAACAGGGAATGACACGAATGTGACAAATGTTGATTAGAATGTCCAGATTGCATGCATCAATTGTACAGGTTACTAAATTAGGAAGTTGGGTCTCATGATAACCGTGGGCAAGGGGGACGGGGCTTATCACTCGTCCATCTCTATCTCAAATCATACGCCTACCACTTCCTACGACGTTCCAGGAATTTCGTCCTTCATCCATGACTGGTTTCAGCGGATTTTCGTGTAGTCAGCAGTTGCCTTCACCAATTGACGATACAATTGTAAAACCAGTTCTCGCTCCAACTGGGGCGGCTCAACCAAGTAAGTGTGACTTCTGACGCATGGACCAAGTCTAACAACATTAATAACCAGTTTCACCCTCTTCATACTCTCCCATTCAATTAGAACCTGTGGTAGCCAAACAACATATCGCCCGCATTGATCGTTTTCGCATTCTTGTCATGGGGCGAGCAAATGCAGGTAAAACAACAATACTGCAGAGGCTCTGTAATACTATGGATCAGACAGAAATATTTAATGGACGAGGACAGAAGGTATGTATCCTGCATAGTACTTGTTTAGGGGTAACAACATCTCGAACTATATACTCAGGTGGATACCACCATGGTGCATGGCTCATGCATGGTGAGCTTGTCTCTTGAATATTATTCAATGTATCTTGAATGTATCCAGCGTGGTCATCACAACATTGAGGATGAACTGGTATTTGCAAGTAATCCGGGCTTTGTATTTCATGATTCTTGTGGATTTGAGGCTGGAAGTGAGGAGCAGTTTAACATGATGAAGAACTTTGTGATGGATCGTGCCAGGACAACCAAATTGGACAAGAGAATCCATGCCATTTGGTAAAGACACCATATCTGACACTTAGCACATTGATATGGTTCTCATTGTTGATTTAGGTATTGCATTCCTTTGAATGAGAGACATAGGATGGTTCTAGCTGCTGAAGAGAAGTTTTTTGATTACTGTGATACTGGGCATGGTGAGTGTACAGGACAGTCATCACTTCCCTATTGACTATGGGGCTCTACACAGTACCTGTAATTGTGCTGCTGACAAAGGCAGACACTGTGAGCCTTGATGCATGGCAGGAGATTGAGGAGGTGATGGAGGATGGGCTGAGTGTAGATGATACAAAGCAAGTTGTGGCTGAGACGCAAGGCAGGCTTCTGGAAAATTCACTTCTTGTGGTAAAGGGAAGGCTGGAAGAGAAAAGGTTTTGCCCTCATGACTATTTGATACCAATTGGTCAGTACATGGAACATTGACTAGAGAGTGGGAGAGGTGATGTAAAATGTTGCAGGAATGCAGCAGGAGGGTGCAGAGTGTACAAGCCTACTAACATGTACAGCAAATGCATTGACTGAGGAAGGACTGCAGCAGCTCCTCATATCAACACAACAGTCCAACCTGGAACTATGTATGGAATTTGCTATAAGGAGGTGAGTGATACAGATGAAAATCTAACATGGGCTAACAGGTACCAGATCTTTGAAATATTGCATGAAGGAGCAAGGTGTTCAGATGGGACCAAATGTTGTAGCATCCATGATAGCAGCATGGTTCCCATATGTAAGGAATTGGGGATTGTTGTTAATAACATACTGATGAACTAATAGAAAGTTAGTGGAGTCATGGCAGGTGGTAGTGGATGCATACTGACCAGCTTCACTGCCACCCTGTTGCACCTGGGTTCATAGGCAGTGAGTGGAGTTATGGCAGATGGTGGTGGATAATGTTGACCATCTTCATTGCCACCCTGTTGCACTTGGGCTCATACATAGAGAGTGAGTGGAGGCATGGAAGTTGGTGGTGGATGCCAGCTGACCATTTCACTGTTGCCTTGTTACACTTGGGGGTCATAGGCAGTGAGCAGAGTCATGGCAGGTGGAGGAGGATGCATGCTGACCATCTTCACTGCTACCATGTTACACTCTGGTGCATAGTTTGTGAGTGGAGGCATGGCAAGTGGTGGTGGGTGCTTGCTGACTATCTTCACTGCCACCCTATTGCATTTGGGTTTATAGGAAGTGAGTGGAGTCATGGCAGGTGATAGTGGATGTGTGCTAACCATCTTCACTGTCACTGCCTGTTGCACCTTGGTTCATAGGGAGTGAGTGGAGTCATGGCAGTGGTGGTGGATGCATGCTGACCATCTTCATTGCCACCCTGTTGTGCCTGGGTTGATAGGAAGTGAGTAGAGTTGCAGTAGATGGTGTGGTGGATGCATGATGACCATTTCACTGCCACTCTGTTGCACTTGGGTTCAGACAGTGAGTGGCATCATAGCAGGTGGTGGTGGTACATGCTGACCATCTTCACTACCACACTGCTGGAATTGGGTTCATAGGCAGTGAGTGGTGTCATGTCTGGTGGAGGAGGATGGATGCTGACTATTTTCACTGCCACCCTGATGTGCTTGGGTTCATAGGCAGTGAGTGGAGTCATGGTAGGTGGTGGAGAATGCATGCTGACTATGTTCATTGTCACCCTTGTGTGCTTGGGTGCACAGAGAGTGAGTAGAATCATGGCAGGTGGTGGTAGATGCATGCTGACCATCCTCACTGCCATTCTGTTGGCTTTGCTCCATAGGAAGTGAGTGGAATCATGGCAGGTGGTGGTAGATGATGGATGCTGAACACCTTCACTCCCACCTTGTTGTACTTGGGTTCACAGGCAGTGAGTGGAGTCAGAGTCATGGCAGATGGTGGTGGGAGGATGCTGACCATCTTCACTGGCACCCTGCTGCACTTGGGTCCATAGTTTGTGAGTGGTGTTATGGCAGGTGGTGATGGATGCATGATGACCATCTTCACTACCACCATGTGGCATTTGGGTTTCTAGAGAGTGAGTGGAGTTATGGCAGTGGGTGGTGATGGATGGATGCTGACCATCTTCACTGTCACCCTGTTGCACTTGGGACTCATAGTTTGTGAGTGGAGTCTCTGGACCATAGTAGGTGGTGGTGGATGTGTGCTGACCATCTTCACTGCCACCTTGTTACACTTGTGTTCCTAGAGAGTAAGTGGAGTCATGACAGGTGGTGGTGGATCATGCTGACCATCCATCTTCACTGTCACCCTGTTGCACTTGGGTTTGTAGTTTGTGAGTGGAGTCATGGCAACTGGTGGATGTATGCTGACAATCTTCACTGCCACCCTGTTTTACTTGGGCTCATAGGCAGTGAGTGGTGCCATGGTGGTGGTGGTGGTGGTGATGGATGCATGCTGACCATCTTCACATCAATCTGTTGCACTTGGGTTCATAGTTTGTGAGTGGAGCCATGGCAAATGATGGTGAATGCATGCTGACCATCTTCACTTCCATCCTGTTGCACTTGTGCTCATAGGCAGTGAGTAGAGTCATGGCAGGTGGTGCATGCTGACCATCTTCACCTGGTGAACTTGGGTTCATAGGGAGTGAGTGGAGTCATGGCAGGTGGTAGTGGATAGATGCTGACCACTTTCACTGCCACCCTGGTTCACAGGGAGTGAGTGGCATGATGGCAGCAGAGGTGGTACATGCTGACCATCTTCATTCACCCTGATGTACTTGGGTTCACAGTTTGTGAGTGGAGGTGTGGAAGATGGTAGTGGATGCATGTTGACTATCTTCACTACCACCCTGTTGGACTTGGGTTCACAGGCAGTGAGTGGAGTCATAGTAGATGGTGGTGGATGCATACTGACCATCTTCACTGCCACCCTGTTGCATTTGGGTTTATAGGGAGTGAGTAGCATGATGGCAGGTGGTGGTGGACTTGTGCTGACTAGTTTCACTGCTATCATGTTGCACTTGGCTTCATAGGAAGTGAGTGGAGGCATGGCAGGTGATGGTGGTGGTGGATGGATACTGACCATCTTCACTGTCACCCTGTTGCAATTGGGCTCATAGGCAGTGAGTGGAGTCATGGCAGGTGGTGATGGATGGGTGCTAACCATTTTCACTTCCACCCTGTTGCACTTTGGTTCATAGGCAGTAAGTGGAGTCATGGCAGGTGGTGGTGGATGCATTCTGACCACATTCACTGCCACCCTGTTGCACTTGGGTTCATAGGAGGTGAGTGGAGTTGTGGTGCAGGGTAGTGGATGCATGCTGACCTTCTTTGCTGCCATCCTGATAGGCAGTGAGTGGAGTCATGCAAGTCATGTCTATGTTGAACTCATTGGCCATTTGCAATCTGTAGGTGGTGAGGATGGTTAATTTCTGTATGCCACAGTCATTTTTGAACACCTGTTGCAGGATGTAGGTGTTCTTTGAAGGAATTACACTTTGATCTTTACTTCTGCCTTTGTGCTTGCCAGCATGTTTGTAATGATTACTACTTGGCATTGTTGATGGCTGCTGATTGATTTTCTGGATATAGCAAGTATGTGTTTCCAACTAAAGGTGCCATGCAATGATCCCTAATTCCCTCCCCAGTTGGTTTGTTCCTGTGCTGTCTTCCCCAAAATTGCTTTTTCAGTCCCTGTGTTATTCATTCAGGTTGTAAGCATCATCCCTTGGTCATCAGTCATCCAGCACTCATTTCTTGATTTCCAATGATGTAGCCTGTCATTCAGCAATCCTTGGCATCCCTTAGAATGCCTGAATTGTCTACCTCTATGCAATATTCCATGCAATATATTGCTGAACAGGGCATTGGTAAATGCAGATATCCCATAATCATTTGGACAATGTGGCTAATGCATGCAGGTGTCATACTTGTACTTGAATACTTATACTTTTTGTTGCAGGTATCTGAGGGCCCAAATGATTTGCAAGTGTACTTGGATTTGGCTGTTGAGCAATATGAAACCTCAGGTACCAGAGAATCTGTTGGAAAGCTTGTTAAGGAAGCCTTCCATGAACATGGTGAAAATGTGGAGATTTTATGCCCTATTTTTGTACAGGTTGCAAAAGGGAATCAGATGTGTATGCTAATATTTGTCCCAGGTTTGTCAACTTCTCACCCTGTATTTATTTAGCAAGGCACCCAGGTGGGAGGGGATAATACTGCCATCTTTGAATGCAGATGCATGATATGTTTCTGAAACCCTTCATTGGTGGCAAGCATACAGAATTTGGAATTTGGCTTGGGATGTTGTGAATTCAGATTATACCAGTATATCTTGATGTTACTGTACCAATGTATCAACAGTGGTGTACATTTGTGTTATGAGATATACATTTTCCTTTCCTTTCTCTTATCTAATCCTGTCTTCTTATCTTATCGGAGGGTCTAGACTGCAGGCCTAAAGCTTTGCCTCATGTTTACCTTGCAGTTGTGTTCTGAACTCTAAAGTGTTCTGCTCTACCATGACATCAACCATGATGTCATAGTTGTGTCATGCCCTTTTCCCTGGCCTAATTATGCCTTTCTCATGTCTGCCTTGCACTTTCCTCATGTACTGTAGTATTATACTGGCCTTCAATAACCCAGCTAGCTCCCAAGCTAGTTCATTGGGGTCTTCAAACCTAAAGTCCCCCTGCTTCATCTAAGCTCTCTTCCACTCTTGGCTCTCAATCTTATTCTTGTTGTTAGTGTTAATTAGGTTTCATCACACTTGAACTAGCTTCTACTAGCATTGTACCCTCACCATTTATTTCACTACCAGACTCCAGGGATAAGGAGACAGCATTCATTAGTCCCTGCTTCATTAAGGATGAAACAGCCATCTACTCCCCCTCCCTGCACACATCTCACCCCTCATCAGTTCAACCTTGTCTTGAATGTGTACCACATCAAGCATGAGCTTTCTCTCAAACTTCTATATCCCACACCTGAGCCCATTTGACCCACCACCCCACTCAAAGAGCAAATAGACAGACCTTGTCCTTGTACTCCATCTCCCAATTCCAACCCCTTAGGCATTCCTCTGCAATTGCTGAACCCTTCAAACCCTTCTTCATTGTCCTGTTCCCAAAACACTCTTGTTACCCTTGACTGCAATGGCCACTGTATAACAGCAGATTGGGGAACAGCAGAAGGCCATTTTTGACCTGAAAAATGAAAACCAACAGTTAAATATGGATCTGGTTCAAGTGCAAAGTGCAATTATTGCCATTGAAGCACAAAGGAACTGATGGAATGCCCTCCCTGCCAATGTAGTTAATTCAAAGGAAGATAGAGGTGATGGCTGTCCCCAGAGCCTAGGAGGCTGAGGCATAGCCTCCTTTGCACACTAGGTGGTCATGGGTGGGGTAGCCTACTGGGCTTCCAGGGTACAGATTCCTTGCTGCAATATGTCCCTCAATGTTTCCATTGGTCACTAATGACCAAATATTCCTTTCCCAGGCATTCACAGTTCAGTACAGGGCATATTCTTGCTGACCCTTGATGACACCTGGTGTGAAAAGGAGGCTATGCCTCAGCCCAACCTTGGTGCTAGCTTCTCTTTGGCAGAAATACATTAGGTGGGAGCATATTAGTTCACTCTTCATGTCCCAAAGTGCCAGACTGACCTTCATGCAATTTTCAGCTTTCCCAGTATGGATTAGCATCAGGACCCCTCAGGCATTAAGTGGGGGCAACAGCACAGGGGTGACTTTTTTAAGGAACAAATGGTGCTGGCCATACATCCTACTCATGGTAGTGCTGTGAGGACCAGATTTTGCTGACATTTCCCTGAGAGAGTAACCCTGATGAGCCAGAAAGGCAGTTTCTGGAGTTGTGGTACAGGATAGAGGATAAATGATGCAAGTTCAATGTTTGGCTTTGTTTACATGCTGACAAACCATTGGATTGATCATGTGATATATTATGTAAGCAATACCTGGCATTCCTGCCATGAATACATACTCCACACTGTAGATTGCATCCACCATGATGTTGGCAACAAAAATGTTGCAATGCATAGGCCTTAGTAATTGGCCCATACCATCACAGCCACTTCACTCCTGAGCTTGAAAAGACCACCAATAGAAAGCTGGGACCAAGGGCTACAATTGTCTTCCCTATGGAATTAGCACAGCCACAACCAATCCCAAGCTATCTTACACACAATCAAAATGTTGCAAACATTGCAACATTTTTGTTGCTCACTGTAGGAGGATGTTCTTTGGTCATCTCAAGTCTGTGATGAGGCTTGAAAGGTCTTATGTAGTTGTTTCTGTTGCCCCAGTTGAAGAAGCCTATGGATTCTTCCTCCCCTCCTCCTGCACTGTCTTCCTGCCAATCTTGTCTCTCATTCTTTCAAGATTGTGACAGCTGCAGTACCCCCTACTGTATTCTACACTCCCAGATCACATACAAGACAGGATTGCAGCATATGTCCCTGCCATAATAGGAGAGGATGTCCCCCTGTCCCCCCCACCTCCTTCAGAAGCCTAGCTAATGGGAGGGAAACACTTGGTTGAGGAGAGAAAAAGGGGGGGAGTGTGAAATACTATGGCCCTGACACCCAATAGACCCCCAACAGTTGGTGGCAGTGGCAGAAATTGTAATTGTTCCATGTTCAGATGTGCAGAGCCTCCATCCCTTCTAGATCATCACAGCCTCATTCCCTTCTTTGCATTGAACAGTGACTCCCCTTGACATGCAGTGCAACCCCTGGCATGTGGCCAGTTTGCTCCTTTCACTATTTTTAGTTTCTGACTCACCATGACTGGTTCTTTGACTCATACTGTACCACTATGTCTGCCTTCAGTTCTCTGCTTACTGATTCCTTTGTCATGCTTATAAAGGACATTAGCAATCACTTACAGTCATCACTGATCACTTACCAATCCCTTACCAATAGCTTACTGAGCATTGTCCCTCATTTACCTGTAGCTGTGCCAACAGCAAGTATATAGGTTCCCCTGTACCTAGACACAAAACAGAGACCCAGACACCATTAACTCAAGATCATTTTCATCTCTCACCATCATTTGAAGCCTTCCTATCCATCCTATTCATTTTCTGAAACTTTCCAGTGGTTGAGGCTTACCTGAAGAGTCTATCCACTGTTATTCATCATTATCTGTATCAGTTCTTCTTCATTGTTGCATCTGCACCCTTTGTAGGCTCACTGGAGCCTGTCCTCTTCATCTCCCATTGCTTGCCTGGTCCTGGTGTTGGTATCTCAACAAAAACCCTCCCCTGCACTCACCTTCTGAGAGCAGAACTCCACTTCCACCACTCCCTTCAATCTAGATTCCACCAAGGCAAACCACTACTCTTTCTTTTGTCTGTGTGTGTTGGATTTTTGGCTGGTTCTGCCACTGATCCACACCTTGACTCACAGCACTCAACAACCCTATGCTGGAGTTGTCAGAAAACAAAAGCAATGACTCACTAGAATTATCTTGAGACCCTAACAAGGGAGGACTTGAAGATAGCCCTATAGAACAATCAGTGTTAGTGTATGCAGCACTAAATGAAAGTAGTGCCTTACCTGACAACCTGAGATTGCTGAAGGAAGCATGTGACTCACCTAAATGGCCAGAGTGGGAAAAAGCTGTCAAAGCCAAAATAGATCAATTATACTGAATGGGGACATGGGAACTAATGGACTTACCAAATGGTAGGATACCAGTGTCCAACAAATGGGTCCTCATTCAAAAGTCTAATAAAGAAGGAAGATTAGAAAAATATAAGGCATGCCTAGTAGCCAAAAGGTACTCACATATACTGGGGATGGACTACACAGATCCATTTGCACCAGTAGTGAGGCTGGAGACAATTAGGGCAATATTAGCACTAGCATTTTCCCAGGACTGGGAAATACAGCAAATGGACATAAAGGGCACTTACCTAAATGGTACACTAAAAGAGGAAGTCTATATGAAACAGCCTGAAGGCTTTGAAGATGGTACACAATGCATGTGCCACCTAATAAAAACACTATGGGTTAAAACAATCCAGAAGAGAGTGGAATCTCAAACTCAATAGACAGCTAGTGTGAGGCTGATTCAGGCACCTATGGTCAGATCCCTGTGCATATGTCTGGCAGACAACAGAAGGAGTAGAAATCATTACTGTATGGGTAGATGATCTCTTACTGTTCACATTGTGACAGGGGCTTATGACATCATTAAAAGCACAACTACAGTCTATGTTCCAGGTTACTGACCTTGGAGATCCTAAGAAAATAGTAGGTATAGAGATCACACATGACCAGGCCAAAGGGACTCTAGCCTTTCATAGGCCAAACCCAGTACATAGATTCTATACTATGGGCACAGGGGCTAGAGAGTGCAAACAGTGTGAAGACACCAGTGGATATGAAGGTTCAGATGTTCCTGGAGCAGGAATGGGAAGAAGCAACTAACCAAAGTAAGTACACTTCCCTGATTGGATCTCTGATGTATGCCATGGTTGCCACATGGCCTGACATTGCCTATGCTGTAAATAGACTGGCCTCATTTACAGCAAACCCAGACCTAAGACATTGGTTTGCAGCCAAATGGATACTGAGGTACCTACAAGGAACAAAGGACTATGGAATAATGTCTAGTGCAAATAAAGGTGATACTGCTACCCAAATATTCCAAGGGTATGTAGATGCAAGCTTTGCTAATACAGGGAACCACACATCTGTCACAGGTTACATGTTCCTAGCTCAAGGGGGAGCCATTGTTTGGGGCTTGAAGAAGCAAACCTTAATCACACTGTCAACAACTGAAGCAGAATATGCCACACTGGCTAAATGTACTTCAGAGTGCATATAGCTATGAAAATTATATGCAGAGCTAGGGTACAGACAAACAGAGCTGACTAAGATAATGACATATTGGAATATTAAACTGCCCTTTTAGTAGTTCATATTTAGTGCGAAGTTTTGTTGCTTACATAAGCAAAAATGCGTACATACAGTAGGGTAAAATTTCTCCCTTCCTCAGTAGCTTGGTGTTACTGAGGAGTAAGTCACCTTTTTATTTTGTCCTTTTATTTACTGACCACTTGTAGTTAAATATCTGACAGGTACATATTAACATAGTAGCTTGGTGTTACTGGGGATTAAATATCTGACATGACAGACAGTGAAGGAGTGTGAGCTCTAGCCTATAATCCCCAGTTTCATGCCTGGATGAAACACTTTGATATATCTCATCATTACATGCATGAGAAGATTGACCAAAAGAAGGTTGAAATCTGTCATTGTTCGGATAGGTACCGAACAGCCAATATATTTACTAAAGCACTACCTAGGGACAAGCATGAGAGGCATACCAAAGAGATGGCTATGACCCCAGCTTGAGGGGGAGTATTGGTATCACAGAGTAGATACTGGCATCCCATACAAGGGACTCTAAGGTAGTCAAACATTCTCTATTATAGTAGACTATTCTAGAATAGTATTCCCACAGTGTATAAAAGCCCAAGCAGATAGGGTGAGGAATACAATCAATATCTTATCTACAACTCTCACAATTGAGCTCACAACCAACAAAAAGTTCCACTCAAACCTTTTTGGCTTTGTTCAGGACTTCAAGGGCTTTTTGGGCTTTTGAGACTAGTAATACATAATTTCTGTAAGGCACCTAATTACAATATACCTCACAAAGACAATAAAGTCAAAAGTGTAGGAAAAGAGTAGGGACAATGCATAGTCTCTACTTGGTATGCTATGTTACACAGTAGTCCTGAACTAAGCAACATTTTAGAGTGACATATCAACAGTGAGATTTCTAAATTCACTATCTGGTGCACCTCTCCCTTTGGTGTTTTACTTTTCCTCTCCTGAGGGCCAATTACAGCAGTTTGCAAAAAGGTTGACAGTAATGGGTGTGACATAGACTAGTTAGGAAATAATATGAAAAATCCTTACAATGTGTATCTCAACTACCATGTATTGCAAAATCTTGCCCAACATCAAGGTCACAGTGATGCATCAATATGAACATAACCTGCTTTCTCTTGATGACATACTCAACTGTGTTGGATTCTCTCCAAGCACATTTTGGCATACTTTGAAGCTTTGGTGAGATACCAGTGATGTAGTCAAGCAAACTTGTGGTCTTCCAGGACATCCTCATATCCTTCATTTTGACAATGTGAGCTACCTCATCCAACTTGTCAATCACCACCCTACTTGGTTCCTCAATGAACTTCTCTGCCTACTGGACACCAATAGATTTATCACTGCTCACTACACTACCATCCACCAGGAGCTCATTTGGTCTGGAATTTCACTCAAGAAGCTGAGGAAGATAGCCAAGGAACAGGATGAGGACTGGCATGCAGAGTTTGTGAGGTGCATGTCTCATTACAGCATGGAAGAGATTGGCTTTATTGATGAGACCTTGAAGGATGAGAGGATGTCATTTAGATGGAATGGCTGCTCAGCAAAGGGGATGCATGTCCAGAGGAAGGGTGTTTTTGTTTGGGGCCATCACCTCTCAGCTGTCAGCCTGCTCACACTGGATGGTATGGCAGCTTGTAGTGTCATTGAAGGATCTTTCACCACTGTGAAGTTTGCCCATTTCCTTGAACATGACATGGTATGTATTTCCCTTTTCCCATTGAAAAATCATAGCACTAGCATTTTTTCAGCTGCCATTGTGTTCACCATACCCAGGGTTACTTTCTGTCCTAGTTATGGACAATGCATGCATCCATCATAATGAAGAAGTTGAGGAACTTGTTCACAATGCAGGTTAGTCTTTTTTTCAGTTTGGGAATTGTGTTTACATGATCATAGGTGTTTGCCTTGAGTATCTCCCCCTGTATTCTCCCAATTTGAACCCTATCAAGGAAGCATTCTCCCAGATCAAAGCATTCATCTGCCACAATGAAGGTGTCATGATGTCAGGAGATGGAATTGTCTTCAATATGTACATGGCTATGAGTATCATTGCACCTGCAGATGCTGCAGGTTACTTCACACAGAGGTTACTTCTGAAACATGCAATTTACATTGTTCAAAATCTTGTCTAGATTGCCTGTATTTCTAGCTAGTCAGGCTTTTGAAATCAATTCATCCTTTGTCTCAAAACACATTGTCATTCACACTGAGTACAACACTGTAAGATAACTAGCTACTCAGCCACAGGAGAGTTAGTTGCTTGCCATCCACTGCCTTACTGCATCCTTCATTGCTGCAATTTCCCCATGTTTGAATCCCATTTCTTTGAGTTTGGAAACATGTATGTAGCTGATTGTATTTGAGCCAGTATACCCATTGTCATCTAACTTCTTGTGAACATTCTCACTGAGGGAATATGCTGTACAGAACTCACTAAGTGAGAGGTGTGGTCTGAGCATAGCTGACTTGGGAAGTAGTGAATCAACTGTAGCAGCTGAGGAGATTGATTGCACAGGAGAAGCTGGCTTGGCAGTGGGTGGACATAAGGCATTGAATAATTTGGGCAGCAAGTTGAAGTTGACAATCAGAGCAGTTGATACAGCTTGACTATGTTCTGCCATATGCTATTGGAGGAGAGGTGCACTGTCAATGGCTTGACCTATGCAGAAGTCATTGAACTTCACATGGTTTGGCAGCCTCTCCAAGTCTGTGAACTGGGGGCCATATTGCTACATTCATGTAGTTTCAAGTAAATACACTCAACATAGTGAAATGAATCATTACCCATGCTGCTGCCCAAATTGCAAGGTGGTTGTGGCTCAGAGTGAAGTGTTCCAGGCTCTCTAGGTGAATGAAGCAGTGTGCTGTAGGGAGAGTATCCTCCCTACTAGGATATTTTGTTTATTTCATTGTTTTTACTTACTGAATCATTTTCTATACTTTTACTTTATCTGTTTATTTGGTGTTTTGAGTAGTGTACTCGCATTGTGGCTTATGTAAGCCTGTGCATGTGCTTCAAGTGCAGAGTACTTACTTAGAATAACAATAGATGCTCTACCACAGACAAAAAGCCAGAAATACAGATGCAGAGGCTTGGGAGAATAATTCTCCATCCCCAGACACTCAGTAGACATTATCTCAGCTTTTATTTGGATTTCAGGGTGTGTTTTTGATCTTTCCACCCTACTCTTTGACTCTGTACCAGGCAACTCAAGCCTCCTGGGTCAAACTGACCACTTTCTTCCTACTAGGAGACCTCTAGCTACTCCCAGAGTCTCCACCTCTTGACTTTACAGTGTGGCACCACTCATGCATGCTGCCTTCAAACATTCCTAGTGGTTGCATAACAACTTGATCTTCTCCTTGATGTCTTTATTTAGCATTGTCTCCTTGCTCTTCTTGCTATCTTTGGACTTCTTCTGTACATACAAGACATCAGCACTGTATCATACTCATTGTACATCACTGTACCTTGCTTTTCTTCTTTACATGTTTCACATCTCTGCTGGTATCACTGTCAGAATTTGATGAATTGTCAGACACGTTGTGTTCAGTTCCAGAGTCATTTTTCTTGCCCTTCTGCATGTGAACATCACACATATACTCATTGGAATGGTCAGTGGTACTCACCTTGGCAACCCTTGCTTCAATCTTGACATTTGCAGTGGGCTCCTTCATCTTCAAGGCATGTGCAATAAGAAATTTGTAGTCATCATCCATCTGTAGCTGCATCTGGGATGATTGTTGGCATGGAATGTTCCATGTGAAGTCATAGTTGCTGAAGTCAATGTGCTTTGGCTGAAGAGTCTGCATAATCTTCATTAGAAATTGTGCCTTGACTGTGTCCCACTTGAAATCAGGTTTCAACTGTAAAAATGTATTGCTGGCCTTCTGTTGTTTCACAGCCTTCTTCATCTCTGCTTCAGAAAAAATGGCAAGATAGTACATGATGCTGGTTGGCTTAGGTGGTTCTTGAGGCTCCAGGGCTGTGGACCAATCTGCATTGTAGTTGTATCTCAGAGTAATAGCACTATGATGAACCTTCCTTGCCTGTTGACAATGCTTTCTTCAATGGCTGGCCCCTCTTCTTTGGGACAGTAGGTTGTGGAGGTGGAGGTGGTTCACCTGCCTGAGAGGGATCCTGTGGATGATTATCATCAGAGAATTTGTCAGTGAAGATGGATGTCAACATTGCAGTGGTGCACATGCATATATGCTGAAGCAAAGCAGGTGTGTATGGCACAACTGGTATTTCCTAATTATTCCTAACTAGTCTACATCATGCACATTACTGTCAACCTTTTCACAAACAGCTGTAAAAAAAAATTCATGCATGCATGAAAGGTGTTCTGGAAAAGGAAATATAGGAAATTGAGTAGTACAGTATGCTAATAGCACTACCATTTTACAGTAGTTGCCTTGTCATTCTGCCAATGAATGGCCTAGATATATGCACGATTCTCAGTTATGTATGAATGATGTACCACCTCCTCTGCAATAAAATCATGGAATTTCTGAATATTGTAAGATCCTTTGACAATGTGAGTGGCAATGTAGCCTTGGGTCACCAATGCTGCACATAGAGAATACCAGATACCTTGAACAAAGACATCCCCAAGCTGGGCATATCTTCCATGCAGTGCATGTCCATACTGTCATGCAAAGGTGCACTCATTTTTACTGGTTTTGTCAACAATGACAAACTTGGACCCATCACCTCATAAATAATAGTTATGGAACTTCAGCAGAGCTCATTTCATTCAGAAGCAGGTTTCTGTAGCATTTTTTGAGACAAACCAACACCACTGAGTGTACAGGAGAGAGGGCCAGGTGAAGATGAAGTATTGCATTGCTCATCAAGATAGAGGTTGGAATCCTCAGATAACAGATCTTCCATTGCAGTCAGGAGAGCTCTTGTTATTGCTCAGGCATACTCTGTCAGTGGCAAGAGGGACTGATCACAAGACCCATATTCTTCTAGTATCTGTCACCAGCAATAACAGTTGCTGGTTGAAATGCCATGACTGACACAGACATCCTCAATTTCCCAGCTAGAGTCCAAGAGATGGATCATACAGTCCTTGAGGTCATGACTGATATGGAAATATGGCATGGAGGAGCACTGTACTAGAATGACAAGGCAAGGTTGAATGGTAGTGCTATTAGTGTTGTGTACTACTCAATTTCCTACATTTCCTTTTCCAGAACACCTCTCACACACATGAAATATTTTACTTTCTCAATGTTTTTGCAAACTGCTGTAACTTCACCATGTCCAGCACCTTGATAGAGATGGCTTTTTGGAAAACATGAGGTGAGCTGGGGTTCTTGAACCTACACAGGAGATATGTATGAGATGCCTGATATGTACAAGAGGGTGTGATCTCATTTGATATCTGGAGAATTGGAGGGGAGGGGGGCAGATATGACACTTCACCCTGTTACTGAAGACTGTACTCCTGGAGTTCATGAATGACTGCTGGATGTAGAGATGTGGATTAGTTAGTACCACTCTGATGAAGGTAGTACATACAGATAGATTGGTATGCCTGTCATGCCAGACCCCATGTAGGCACATTAGTCACAACCTATGGGTAGCCTGCACACTGAAATGCCAACACCTATGGAGAGCCTGTGGCAGGCCTATTGCATTAATTATGACATGACACATAAGTGGGCCTGAGTGCAAAGAGTGACAGTAACATATGAGCAGGCCCTCAAAGGAGGGGTGGAAGAATGCCACCACACATGAGCAGGCCCAAGAGAGGGGATATTGCAACATATGAGGTCACACAACTGATGGGCAGGCCTGTCTGCCATATGAGGTGGATGAATAAATGGCAGAGGAGGAAACCCACAGTTGGGCAGCTCCTTTTACCTCATTGAAACTTTTCTCCTGTGTGACCATAGAACCACAGACATAAAAAACCATGTCTGCACCCCTTACAACTTCCTTGAGGAGACTGAGAAGGAATTGGAGAAACTGGCCTGGATTAGCTTGAAGTCCAAGAGAAGAGCTGGCCAACTTACATGAAGAACCTCAGAGGCTACAGCATTGCCATCCTTAAAGCCAGAAAAGGGATCACCTCTGTCCTCATCACTATGGGTAGTGATGAACAAGACAACCCTTGGATGTGGAGAAAGGGTGTTTGCAAGGTTATCTGCAGGTTTTTCATATACTTCCAAAGATCATGAATTCTTGTTGTCCAGGTGATTGCAGTCTATTGTGCCACACCAGAGCAAGAGAAGGAGGTCCAAGAGGTTGCCAGTGAGGTGCATCAGATCAGTGGTCATGCAAAGGGGTATGCCAAGTGACCAGGCTGGATCAAGTCCAAGGATAAGAGGCAGCTTTGTTATACCAGTTTTAGTCTTATGGATATCCCACTGCCACTGGCTAGGAGCACTAATGAGTTGCAAAAGGTTATCAGTGTAGTCCCCTGAGCTGCAAAGGGGAAGCTTGAATATACCAATGTCAGGATGGTTGCTACCAGGTGGGCAGTTGCCCCATGGTTTCAAGAGGGCCAGGTAGTAGTGAGTACTGAGAAGCTTATGTCTACCTGGTGTTGGACAATAGACTCAACATCCATTTTTACTGCTATGTCCAACCATCCCATCCCAACAGACAAGACCTGGACCATCAGCCATTGTGAAGAGAAGGTAGGGGTCTGACATAAAGATGTGGTCTTCAGATGCATCCCAGATGCAAAGCCCTTCACACTGAAGGGCTGTGAGGTGATGGAGACCTATAAACAAAAAAGAGTTGATGTTTTTGGGTTTATTTGGGCCTGGCATGAATCCACTGGGGCAGATGTGAAGTTTCTTGTACCACTTGTCAGGCACTAAGTTCAGGATAATCCAAATGTATATCCAACAGTCAGATTGTTTGCTCTCATATAGTTGAGTGCTGTCAAGTGAGACCATCAGAACAATGTCATCCTTCTTGATGTCACCTTTGAGTACTGCCCCAAGGTAATCCCAGCCTGCCACAAGTCATCAGCAAACCAACTCTTTTGCTTAGCTGAGATTCCAGCATTTCGGATCATTTAGCTGAGTGCTAAGCTTGGTACAGTCTGGCACAGGTTGGCACAATGGTGCACAACTGCACAGTCATTCCAGTTGTCCCCAGCTAGTATTCAGGATTCCAAGTACTGAGTATAGTAGTAGTCTGACTCCGAGTGCTGCCTGCAGCCACAGCACGCCACTGATCCTGGTTTGACTCGCCAACTTGCTCTGAAGGGTGCTGGTTCGACACATAGCCAGTTACCACTTTCAGACATCCACTGCATCTCGGATTGACAGTGGGTCTCAAGACAAATCGTAATCATTAGTATGGCCACTGGCGCACCACTGTTCCTCAGGTTCAACTCATCAACTTGCATGACAATGACCACTTCAGTGGCAGACTCCTCAGCCATCTGTGACAGCTGGTCTTGGATTGAGTTGCACAACAATCCCCAATTATCGAGGCCATTGTAACTGCAAATATGGGATCGATCATGCAAGGTGAGTGGTCAGCCATCCTCAACAAATGATCTCAAACTTCAAATCACAGTCAGCACCTCGTACAAGACTGTTCGTGATCTCAAGCAGGCATTTCAGAAAAATCAGCTGTTGAGACTGACAGACAGAGGTTGATCTACTCGGGTATGTCCCTTGCCACCTAGTGTTCATGCAACCTCCTAATGCCAATCATGAAATCTTTACCCATTGTTCAGGATGAGTCTGAAGGTCCATCTCCAGATCTATCTATCATCCAGGCATAATCATTCCCCCTTTTCACTGTTCGGACAACAGGATGGATTGTGGGATTAACTGTATGCCTCGCTGTCCTGATCAGCACTCGAAACTGTTGCAGACTTTGATGTATGAGTATGATGACCTCCCCACAGCTCAGGTTTGGGTTGTTTCCCTCCCGTGCACAGGGTGAGCTTTAACCAACATTCAGAATTGGCACAGTTTGACCTAGGATAACTTCCATGGGTGGCCAGTATTGCTGATATCACACATGACAATGACGTCTCAGAGGGCATCAACGACAATACATTACTTACTAGTAGTACTATTTCATTCACCTTCAAAACCAAATGCCATGTCTCGAGCCAATTCAATATTTAAAACTGACATATATTCACTGTACCACTGAACTGATATTTTACTAATCTAAGACAACATCGAAGGTAGAAGATGCCAGTTTATCTACTAGATGTATCACTGAGTCACAAGAAATAGAAACTCAAAATGCTGAACTTACTAGCTTGAGGGCAATGGGGCCAAGACTCTTGCATTGCATATTCAACCACAGCTGAATGGCCACTCTGTCTGATGGTCAGTCAAACATGACCAATGAGCTTGTCTGCCACAAGTAAATCTGCCTCCGCCCTCTCAAGCATGATACAGTTGAGTTGTAAAGCGATGGTGTTGCAGTGAATGATCTCATATGCAAGATCCTTTCGCATGAGGGATATTTGGCAATCACTTTGAGCAGCCTCCATGCTGTTGCATGGAGGAGGAACAACATGGCATATGTACAATTTTGGTACTTCACACTGAACACCTGGAAGTTAGTACACATAATATCAGTGCCATGGTTGGCTGACCTTTTCATCCAACAATTCCAATTTTGCTTCGAGTCCTGTCAGTGATACCAGAGAAGGGTGTTGTGACTCATTGGAAGATAAGAGGTCTGTGCATTGATGAAAGGGCCAGCATATGGGAGCAATTGCATTGTCATGAAGTTTGGCAAGTGGAGAGGAGCAAAAATTTGGTTTGGAGTCTCACTGCTGATGATGAGCACAAGTTACAAAAGATTCCTGTTCATTCATCACAGTGGTAGGTATGATTGGGGTGCGATATGTCTGGCCATGCAGCACATTACCCATGATGCATGATGCTTGGTAAGCATCTGTTAATTTTATGCCTGATCTTACTCTGTACCTTGGTACAGTCTCTTTGCCCTTCGCTGACATTCTTCTATCAAGATGCCTCAGAAGAAAGCACCTTCTGGTCTACCAAAAAATATTAGTTGTCCCTGGTGCACTAAGAAATTTTCCACCACAACAAACGTTCTTCAACATATGAATCAACCCTCAGGCTCATGTTACCATGCATCTTTAGCTGAAGACCTGATCTATGGGGAGGACATTGAGGTTCAGAGTGCCACTCACTCACAAGGTGACAATGAGAATGTTGATATGGACACCTTTCCCGATTATGGTGACCCCTTGAACTTCGACAACCCTCACAGAAGTCAACATGATCCAGACCCTGGAATATATGTTGAGACCTATGAAGGATGCACAGAAGCATTTCCTGGTGGAGAGACATTTATGGATCGATTCAGATGTGATCAGTATGCAGAGCAGTGCCGAGAGAATAGTTATTTTCTGTGGGCTTCAAGGCAAGAGTGGGCTTTTGCTTTGTGGCTCTTGCGATCTCGTCTTAGCATGGCAGCCATTGACTGTCTACTTTTGCTTGAAATTGTAAGTCGTGATATTCTAGCATCTTTGAAGTCTCACCATCCGCAACAGATGAGGAACCTTTCGCTTTCCTTTCGCTCTGCAGAAGAACTCAGGACTTGTGCTGAAATTCTTCCATCTGGCCCCCAATGGGTATGCAAAACATTGATGACCGAATATCCTACCAAAGAGTTGGCTTATGTTTTCTACTGTAATCCTATTGATTGTCTACAGTCACTTCTGAGCCATCCCCTTTTCAAGCCTCACATATCATTTGTCCCAAGAAAGGTCTGGACAAGTGCTGCGAAGACTTGTCACATGTACGACGAGTGGTTGAGTGGGGATTGTGCCTGGAGTATCCAAGTATGTGGGTCTCGACTCTTTCCATGCTTTACGATGATGACACTGTGTCACTCAGGAGGCGCTACCACCAGGTGCTACTCTTCTAGGGGTGGTCTTGTCATCTGACAAGACCAATATTTTGGTGATGAGTGGCAACTGTATGGCTCACCCTCTCCTAATCAGTCCCGCCAACATCGATGCATGCCTTTGCAGCAAATCATCTGCACATGCTTATCTCCTCCTCGCATTACTTCCCATTGCAAAGTTTACACACAAAACCACTCACATCTGCAGCTTACTTCAAGACCGGCTCGTGCACCAAGCTCTCAACGTTGTCCTATCGCCTCTCAAGACTGCCACATCTGTGGGGGTCATGATGAGCGACCCAAAGGGCAACTTATGTTACTGTTTCACTCCATTAGCTGCATGGATTGCAGACACACCTGAAGAGGGCCTTCTAGCAGGAACAGCCATGAAGGTTTCTCCTGTCACCACTGCTACTTCGAAGGAATTTGGAGATCCCTATCAGCACCCCCCTTGTACTGCAGCAACCACGCTCACTGCCATCTGCAGTGCATGTTCCCAATATTCCCTGACAGATTACAAAAATTTTCTCAAGGCTATGAGATGGTTTCAGTTAAATGGCGTCATTGAACCATGTTGGAATTCTTGGCCATTATCAGATCCCTCCATCTTTCTCACCCCTGAAGTATTACACCATTTTCATCAGATGTTTTGGGATCACGATGTCAAGTGGTGCATCGATGTGACAGGAGCCACTGAGCTGGATTTCCATTTCTCTATTATTCAGACCCTTGTGGGGTATTGGGCATTCAGCGAAGGAATCTCAAGGCTTAAACAAGTCACGGGTCGTGATCACTGTGCAGTCCAGTGCTATATCATAGCTACTGTGGCTGGGTCCGTTCCATGCAAGTTCCTCACAGCCATCCACACTCTTCTTGACTTCCATTACCTTGCACAGGCACTGTCGTTCACCACTCGGTCCCTTGAGAAGGTCGCCAGCTCCCTACAAGAATTCCACAATCACAAGGAGGCCATCATGAGTGAGGGGATACGAGTTGACTGGCAGATTCCGAAGCTGGAGCTTCTCCAGAGTGTAGTCCTGAGCATTCAGCAATCTGGAGCAGTGATGCAGTGGTTGGCTGACATCACTGAACATGCCCATGTCAAAGAGATTAAGGTTCCAGCTCGTGCAGGCAATAATCAAAACTATAACAACCAAATTGTATGCCATCTCAATCGGCTGGATAAGTGTTTACATTTTGACCTTGTGACCTACATCCAGCAACACATGGATTGACACAGGACTGATGATGAAAATCCCTCCAACTCAGATGTGGAGGAAGAATATGAAGCAGATGGCGAGGGCTACCTCTCCACGTACTCTACCTTGACCCATCAAATTCCCAACTATTTCTCTATCTCTGCATCCCTTCTCCTCGGAAAGGTTCCCTCTGCACCAAAACCTTATTGCACATTTGCAACACCAATGACTGGTTTCCATCTTTCAACTAAGCCCTCATTCTGGCTAACCGTTGATGAGGCGAGCATCACTTACCAGCTACCCAATCTCGAACATGCCTTGGCGACTTTCTTTGCAAATGGGGATACATCTTTCCAAGTTTCGCAACATGCGATCACCAAACTTCAGATCTGGTGTAAATTGCATGTACAACAACTTTCCTACCATAACAAGACTCTGCTGTCACCTCAGATGCTTCGTGCCATACTGCCCTCGATGGCACATCCTCATGGCCAATATGACTCAATTATTACCAGCATACACCCCAAGAGTGACTGGCCAGGAGATGGTTTAGCTGGGCACTCCATTTCCCAGCTGTGTTTGATCTTCTGCCTTACGTGCTCAGACCTCTTCCTCATGTATGTTCAGCACTTCAACATTGTGCCTCAGTCCAATCCCAGTAATGTTAATCCTGTGACCAGTATGCACTTGTTGAGGTGGGTGGTGCGGAATAATGGTCAACAGGTTGGAGAGGTAATCCCACTCACTCTCATTCATTCTCCAGCTCATCTAGTCCCAAACTTTGGGCAAGGAGCTCACCCCCATCTGACATGTTTGAGTAGCTACGAATTCAGCAATGAGTTCTGGCTGAACAAGTACTGGACAAAGGAATTTTACTATGCATTATCTCCAGCTTAGATGCTACTCTGTATAATATGTGTGAGAAAGGATTATCAATGCTATTGATTGGTCGTATCGATGCATAATATGTAATCTGGAAGTTGACATCTACCCATGACTGCCTGCAGCTCTCCTTCCTGACTACACTGATCTTGCGATGGATAGCTTCCCTGTATCAGACAGCAACAAGAAAACACCACAGAAAAGCCAAGTGAGTAATTAGCCTTACCTTACTCAGCAATAGCTCGGTGTTTATGTCAGTTTTGTGCAGCAGCGGCCCATCCATGTGACACCATACAATCGACAGCATGTGAGTGGCATCCAATTGTTTTTGAACAAAAATCTGACAATCACCCAAAGCTTTCATCTATACATCCACATTTAAGGTGTAGAACTGACTGGTTCTGCACTGTCATGGATGCTTTAGTCGAAAATGACACCTGTGAAACACATTGGGAGCTCTCAAGAGACAACAGTGATAAGTTTTTGAACTTTCTTTTTCCAGATGAGGTCCTGTTCCCCAAAGGAATGGGAGAATTACCTGACCACTGCACAATAGAGCAGGTACTGAACAACTGCATCAGCAGGGGACTTTACATTCCAGGGGTCAATCCCACCTCTGCCTCTGGCTCTTCCGAGAAGGAGGAAGTTGGCTATTGGCCTGGAGCTCCTCAGCTGGACACAAAACCTACAGCACATGAAGGCTTACTCATGTCCTTTTTCAATTTGGTGATTGCAATTGTTAACCAGGCATGTGCGATGGCCACCATCAGGTGAGTGCAATTCTCTCCTACCGCTGTTTCTAGATACCTACTGTCTACAGGGTATGGAGCGCAGATTCAGCTATGCACCCCTTGAGTGGGGGCAATGTGATGAGGAAACCTGATCTGTCTTGTTGGCTCAATGCTGGCAGCAAGTTTGATTGGAGGCATCTTGCCACCTTTGCCAAAGTGAAGAACTGCATGGGAAAGGACAACAAGAAATCATCATACATAGAAATGGCAGGTAAAGCATCTTGCTTGATGTATGCTCAGGACAGCCACCATGCAGCTCCATGCCTCTGCATTCTTGGTTCTCAGATATACCTCACAGTTTTTGATTGGGGTGGGTCACTCTCCACTTGTGGCTATGATATCCATCATTACCCATGCAAGTTTCTGTGCATACTCATCAGTGTCACATCTGCTCCTCGTAACATTCTCGGGTTCAATATTTCAATCAATTGGGGAAAGAGAAGCTGCCCAGATGGAAAGGTGGTTGATGTGAAGGAGTTGAAAATTGAGATGGATGCCACCACCTGTACTATCGAACTCACAAGAGTGCTCTTCATTTCTGACAATCTATTCAGTCAGGGAACAATGGTCTGGGAAGGAATGATGAAGGCGAGGGGTACTAGTGGTATGCAAGCTAGGAAGGTGGCAGTGAAGGATTCATGGATTGACCCCCTCCGGAAGTACACAGAAGGGAAAATACTCTCCATTTTGAACATGTGCAAGATCAAAGGCATCCCAATGTTAGTTCACAAGGAACAAGTCAAAGCACCCTATCTGTCAGTAGTTGACTGTCTATGGGTCAATGGTTCGATCCACTTCCCCCGAGCATATCTTGCCCATTACAAGACCAATTCCTACTACCTCCACGTTTTATCCCGCATTATCACCCATCCAGTCGGCAATCTCATCACCGAGTTTTCCTGTCTGGGAGGGCTCCTTGTTGCTTTCCTTGATTATATTGTTGGTGAGCAAGACTATCATTCATGACCTTCAATAATCTCTCATGAGTTATTGATAGCCCATAAGAATGCAGTTGAAATCACCTGTGTCCTGCACCATGATATCAGCCTGTTCAACCTTCTTCTCGCATTTGTGACTCAGAGAAGTGATCATTTAGAATTCATGCAGAGGATGTCCAGCCTATCCACTGCTGATCAAACTGCCTTGTGCACGAGAATAGCGAGCATCAAGCGATGAGGGGTGCTTGCTGATTGGGGCTATGCTGTCCCAACAGCAGAGCCTACCACTATCACCGATTCTGCATCCCCCACACCACCAATTAAACAGCTGTCTCGAGTGGAATATGAATCCAGCAATTTTGTCCCTGTCGTGCCTGTAAATTTGAAGGATGCACCCCCTTCTTTGACCTTAGTCTCAGACTTGACCAAGGAAGATAATATTGTCCTCGCCATGGGTCCTGCCAGTGTGGAGAATGACCTGCAACACACAATTGATACATCCCCTCTTCACTGCATGGTGCATTTCACTATTCTTGTAGCATCAAACAACTCAACAACCCAACTTAGGGAACATGGTCATGGCTGGCAGCACAACTTGTCATGGCAGGCACCAGGCAGCCAGTGGTACACAATGCATCCCACAATCTTGAATCGTTCTTTTATGTTCTTGTCAGTATATGTGTCCTTCTTGACGAACCTTACAAGCCAAAATGCAACAGTGAGCTCAGGCAATGTTTTGACAAGTATTTCAATACTTTTGAGCCAAGCATGCTGAAGACAATCACGATCCAGTCAGATCTCACATGGAAGCCATTCATACTACAACATATTTCAGACTATTTCAAACCTGTCATCAGCCTTCTGACATGTCTGCACAACACTATAATTGTGCCCCTATCCACTGATGACCATGGCAACATCAGCTGCAAGACACCCTTCACCCATGACATGTTCATTGCTGCCATCATCCAGATGCTCTCAGAACTTGGCCCTGACATGTGGATGGCCATAAATCAAGCAGGCAATGATGATCAAGTTGGCCCAAGGACTGAAATTGAAGGGGAGAATAGCTTGGAGTTGGTGGATGTAGCAAGTGAAGTGAATGCCTCGCCTGATGATTATGCAGGTGAATCATCAAATGAGGCTATTTTCCCATCAAACTTACTGTTTATGTTACCCAGACCTACTCCCCACTGGCGCTCTGCAGGTCCCAGCTACAGCATGGATTCAGGCCTGGCTCTTAGTAGTCATGCTTGCCAGGAGAGAAGTAATGATTTGGACCTCCTGGAGGTTCCAAATAAGTGTCGGTGTTCATCTTCACACAGTGAATCTTCTTCCACTTTGAGCTTACCAATGCATAGCACCTCTGTACTTCACAACTGGAGGGGCTATAGTACTAGCTCCATGCCCTGATGGGCCGCTCATCATACAATGCATAAGTAGCTTCTGCCACATTGAATTTGCAGTTTTATCATGGACACTATCCGACCATTTACTCGCTCATGTGGAGTCTCTCTCGGGAATGATGTGTGCTGTTCTGGTGTTGTTGTCGGTATTGTAGCCCTCTTTCATCCCACATGTCAAGCACTATTTTTTCATCTATACATCCTTGTCATGCCCTGCATAAGCCCATTACATAATTTGGTACAAAGCGAGTGTTTTTAAAGCTGGTAGCCCTTCCAAAGTGAACTGGTTAGCTTTGTCTCCCCATGCCTCCCAAGTGCAAACACAACAGCAAAGCTGTCCCCAGCTCCCAACCTGCCACTGACGATGATGCTGTCTCATTGCAGATGAAGCAATGAAGAGCTGATCAGCTTTTCAATGAGGAGCTTGTGCCTCTGGATGGTGTAAAGATTGATGTTAAATGAGCGTGGGAGGAGACTAGAGAGTCTCCTGTTGGAAGGGGGTCTCAGTTCGACCCAGGAGGCTTGAGTTGCCTGGTAGAGGGGTCAAAGAGTAGAGGAAAAGACCAAAAATGCGCCCAAAATTCCTAGAGAGACTGAAGAAAACATTTATAGCACATCAGGAATGAAGAAATAATATTCCAAGCACTCTGGCTTGGAATTCCATCTGTTTCGTCTCTATAATGCGTCTATTATTTTTCTAAGTATGTACAGTGCTCTCGAAGTGGTCGTGCGGGCTTACATAAGCCAAATGCGTGCAAACATGAAGTAAAAAAAAACAAAAG
The DNA here is from genome assembly GCA_024613145.1 of Pisolithus marmoratus. Classification (NCBI taxonomy): domain Eukaryota; kingdom Fungi; phylum Basidiomycota; class Agaricomycetes; order Boletales; family Pisolithaceae; genus Pisolithus; species Pisolithus marmoratus. The sequence goes on along the minus strand of JANFAE010000280.1, from coordinate 10,060 downwards.
AAAGAAGAGAAAACAAATCAGTAAGTAAAAACAGTGAAATAAAAGAAATATCCTAGTAGGGAGGATATTCTCCCTACAACGGTGGGTTTGTTTAGCTGTTCTATGTTTTCTGACCATGTCTTGTCACAGACACAGAGCCCGACCAACTTAGGTGCTCTTCATGCACTGGAAGAGGTGATGGCAGGCAGCTTCAGCAGCTCCACAATATTGAGAGCATTCAAACTGCAAGGCACCTGTGACCATCAACTCGAAATCTTGACATGGCTATGCAGGATGAACCAGTCAACCCCATGGCCCCTGATTACCCAGAGGACAAGCAGGAGAGTCAAATTCTGCTGTGGGTAGTCAAGTTGATCCTGCCATTTGCAGAGCAAAGTCCTGAAGTGCAGCCATTGTTCAAACATTCTCAACCCAGTCAACCATTCAGTTTCAAGCTCCCTTCTCAAGCTTCCACTGGTAGTACACAGTCTACCAGGTCATCTAACTCTGATTCATCTTCTGGTAATCTATCAATATTTTCAGCTCCTATCTCACGAGGTTCTTCTGTGGCGAGCTCTCGCCCTGTGTCTGAATGTGGGTCTAATAGCGCCTATCAACAACGAGACATCTGGGGTGGTTCTCAACCAGCTCTACCCAAATGGTTATCCCAACTTCACATGCTTGCAATGGCCAAAGATCATACTCTAGATACTTCTCAATGTAATTCCCATGTCTGTACTCATTCCAGTCGATCCTTCTCTGGTACCCCCATCCAAGGCCAACATCCTGTTCATGACAATGACCCCCCTTCACCCCCTCCACGACCTCTGGGACTATGTCAAACCCAATCATTTTCTTGGCTCCCTTCAACCATAGCCAAATCCCACACCATATTCACCAAGAATACTGAAGGTGGACTGGATTCAGATGAAGACAGTCTGGTGATTGATGAGGTATCTCCAAGTGAAGATGATCATTGTGTGGAGGCAGTTGTATGTGGTGAAAGTGAGTCTTGTTATTACTATGCTCATGAATCACAGTGATTCAAATGTCTAGCTGGAGATCCTGGTCATAGTGGCAAACTTGACGAGAAACATTCTCAATCTGGTACATTGCAGTTTCAAGGTGACCATGGGTCCATGAATATGCAACAAAGTAAGCTTAGTATTTGCTGGTATACTGTGCTGACAATACCATTAGGAGAGATTGAAGATATTGTTATTCAACACTGCCAGCATAACCATGCCCCCCAGCTTCCTGACAATACCCAACTCCTGGCTGTACATGATCAGCAGAGATCCAAAACCCCCCAGTGTATCAGCCATTCCAAGGTCAATGCTTTGGACAGTTTGGAGGGCCCCATCAGCAAGATGTCCTCTTCATCCACTGAAGCTGCTCCCACCCCCCTGCTTGCAACTTCTGTCACTTCTGGTATAGTACCTAACAGCAATTCTGACCCCTCTCACCTCCAGTTTTACACCCCACTGGTCCATGACATCATCAAGCATGCCAAGCAGATCTCTCATTGCAATATTGCATCTGTCAACTCGTTCCCACTGTGTGCTGAGTTCAACCACAAGGCCCCTGAATACATGAATGAAGCTATTGCCGAGCATCGCTCCCAAGGCTTAGCAATTCCCAGCAGTAGGTAGTAATTATTCATAGGGAGTAAAACTGATACACATAACGCTTTGCAAAGGATGGTGGCCTCAATATTCACCTGATATTACCAAGCTGGTGAGTGTTGGAGCAGCAATGAAAAATTTTATCTGACTTCTTATAGCTTTGGGAAGATCATGGAAACTGGCGCTCTGTGCTGAAGAAGAAAGCTCGCACATTCATCTGTGAGCACTATGAATGGGACCCTCAAAACCATCACCCTGTTAATGCTGAGCTTGCAAAGAGCCTCTGGACTGCAGTAATTTCTTAAGGCATGGGGTAGATGCAGAGGTGAGTGTGAAGGTTAGTATGTGATTATGTCTTGACATTGTTTGTGTAGGGTCATACGAACAATCTTGCACACCCTGCACTATCCAGTCTCATTGTCGATTTTTTCTATATGGGTTCAAATGCCATCACAAGTATATTCCCAGAGGTTTTAGAGAAAGAAGTACCACACGCTGCAGTTGCACTTGCTGCTACCGCCATGAATTTATTATGAACATTTCTCTTTTTGTATGCTGACACATATATAGATTAAAGTTGCCCTGGATGAGATGGTCATGGAGGGCAAGGAGGTCACATTCAAATGTGATGTTTACACAGATGTATATGCTGATTTACTCAGACTCATGGCAAAATGTGATACCATGCCTGTTCACCATGCCAAGATGAAGGTGCTCCATGTGGAGTGGGCGAAAGTGGGAATGTAAGTAGTTTGCCATACAGTTTTATTATAACTTGAATTTCTTCTTCTGACTAGGAATGGCAGTGCAAATCTGGGGATGTTTACGGGCTTTGATGTTGAACTTGATTAGATGTAGTTATCATGCCATGGATTTGCCTGTCTCATGCATAGTTAGAATGCAAATTACTATTCCTTTCTGCCCAGTTTACTTGTCTGGAGTGAGCTAGTATCAAGCTAGTCCAATCTGGCTCAGAATGGACTGCACATGCACTGTCAAGTTTTGATTACTCCAGGACTTCAGCCAAGTTCCCCCAGACTGTAATGGGACTGGGATGTGCTGGGACAGACTTTACAGATTCTGACAGCTAGGTACCTTGTTGGGAGAACTGGGGTTCTGGGACAGCTGGACAGTACCAGACAGTACTGTCCAGGGGAGGGTTGGTTTGCTGATGAATGTCATTGACTAAAGATATTGATTTAGTTTGTCAGACTTCAATAATTTGCTGCATGTGCTCATGTGAGTAACACACATGTCAGGCTTGGTCAGGATCACAATATAGTGCCTGGAATTGTGGGCCTAGCAGAATGGTCATGAACTTTTTGGCAGGTAACCTGCTCTGGTCATTGGTACCCCATAATACTTCTTGATTCCAATGTGAAGTCCCACATAGCAGGCACTGTTCATAGTCAGAAAATGGACCAGTGAATGTCACACAACTGTTGGGACACATGTCAAGTGCTGAACTTTCTTGATGCCAGTAAGAGATGCAATAAGATTTTCAACATTGTGATAGGAAAGAATATCATCAACACCTTGTCCACCTGGGAAGTTCTGAGCAGTGGATTGATGAATCCTCTCATAGGCATCCCTGGAGGAGTGTTCTGTAGTGAGATACATTGATATACTGTGATGATGGCTGGGATTATCAATTCAAAGGTGTTGATGAGGGGGATTATGGAGGCATTCTAGGGTGGGTGGACTGAGTTTTATCACCAGATCTTCTAAGCTAGCAGATGCAAGAGCCTTGACAAAAGTACATGGTCTCTTGCAATTTTGGAAGAACAATGCACTGGGACAGGTTTTGGACACTAATTTGAGGTTGAACACATTGCTGATATGAGAGATATCTGGTGGAGGCTGGTAGGTATGATTGGGAGGTGGTGCCTCTGACCCATCTGGCAGAGAAGAGTGATGAGGTGAAGGTTCATTGTTTGGTGCAGCAGGAGAGTGGGGTGGTGAAGGTGATGGAGAGAAGCAAGGTTCATCATCTGGTGCAGGAGGAGAGTGAGGCAGTGAAGGTGGGGGAGAGAAGCAAGCTTCACTGTCTGGTGCAGGAGGAGAGTGGGGCAGCAAAGGTGGGGGTGAGAAGTGAGGTTCATCATCATTGAAAAGATCAGTCAGACCTCTGTTGACCTGGATAGGTTCATCAAGTACTTGCAAACCATGAATTGCAATAGGAAAATACCTGAGGATGGTAATTATCCATATCACTGTCATCTGGATGCACTGGCTGAGATAGTGAGGGACCAGCCATCTCATTAGCATCCATCTTGGAATGCAATCATACACATTGTCAGTACACAGAAATACCTAAAGAACACACCTGTATCCCAGAACTGACTTCAGTGTGATTGATGTCAGTGGGCTGCTTCACATGAGCATGTTTGATACCAAAAATGCACCACACTCACTACCTATTCCCAGTTATTTCTGTTTTTTGTGCCAGCCCAAACAGGGTTAGTTCATGCCTGGCATCTTGTTCATTTCTGGGCCATACATTTCACTTTTTTGCATGTCTGTACTACTCACCAATGGCTCTCAGGTGATGTCAGCCACATCCCAGTACTCCCAGCCATTTGGGAGATCACATACAGCCTTCACTCATGCATTGTATTCATTTTCAGGTTTCCCATCTGTTCTTGGGTCATTTACTGTTTTGGATTGCTGGAGGTCATATATATCTGGTTGCAGTTTGTTTGGTGCAATACAGTTCACTTTTGAGTTGTCACTTTCAGGTTGTGCCTCTGAGCTCCCTCTGGGTTCCCCCTTGAGACGCTGAATTCCCTTTTGAGCTTGTTGTGCACAGTTCAGAAGATTTATTCATCTCTCCCAGTAATGTTTCCTTTGTCATGACCACCTCAGCTGAAATGAATGAAGTTGACAATCCTGCTGTGCCAATATCTTCAGGAGAGCCTGAAGACATTCTGGACTTCTTTGAGAGGGTAGTTCAGTACTGTAGGGTGAATTACATATGATATCAGTGACAAATCTCATCTTGTGAATGTGTTGTGAGGTGTTAGGTATGCTATGCATATGTTTACATATTGTGTGCATTGAGATGTACAGACTTTGGCATTTTAACTCTTGTCATTGGGCAGTGCCCACCAGATATATTTGCATAAGGTGATTGGGGTCTCATCCAAAGGTTGTTGCCTAAAGGAGGTTGGGGCCAAAGTTTATTGCCTAAAGTAGTAAGTCTTCAGACCAAAAAGTGCAAAAATTTGTAGCACAAGTGTCCAGCTTTCCATACAAAAGGTAATGCCATGTGTGGCAAAGCCATTGTTTGAGATTTGGTAATATTTGACACTATCTAAGTATAATCCTAATAAGGAATTTCACACCTCACAACATGTGGTCACACCTAGTGATGTCCAGTTTTCACTGGGCCTCAAATTTATATTCTGTCACATAGGGTCATGCCCAGTGATGTCCTGTTTTCACACACTCTAAAGAGTATTTGAAAGTGAAAATGAGATGTCTTATTATGATTCAAATTACCACACTCTCATAAGATTTTATTCTGAGAAGATTTATAATTTTTATTACCAGTCTATATTGGGAGAAACATTAGATATCCATCCAAAGACAATTGAAAATTATATATTGCATGAATGTCATAAGGTTATTGACAATAATATCTGCCCAATATGCTTTTGAGCATGAGAAAATATTGAACCCTTGCTCATCATTGGCTGGTTCAATATTTTCTCACTCTCTAAAGAGTATTGGGCAGATATTATTGTCAATAACCTTATGACATTCATGCAATATATAATTTTCAATTGTCTTTGGATGGATATCTAATGTTTCTCCCAATATAGGCTGGTAATAAAAATTATAAATCTTCTTGGACTAAAATCTTGTGAGAGTGTGGTAATTTGAATCATAATAAAACATTGCATTTTCACTTTCAAATACTCTTTGGAGTGTGTGAAAATATTGAAACCGCCACTGGGACATTGAAATCCGATCGTCGGAAGGAAAACCCCGATCAAGGCCGGACCGATGCCAAGAAATAGCCTATGCCCAATACCTGACATCATTAAATCACTCTTCGAATCCCCCTATGCTATGTATAGCCTCGACCAACCGTTGATACTCCCTCAACAGCTCGCCTACTTCAGAAACCCTTAGATCGCCTTCTTCACATTCCATAAAACGGCGGTTAGGTGGCGGAAGTCGGAGTGACCCACTTGACGTCGTTAATGCAGATCCTCTAAACGTGGGTGCCTATAAATGAGACATGTTAGCTCGATAGGCACCGAGAAGGATAAGACGGAATGAACGACCTTCGGCCCTTCGTGATGGGACAGTCGAGATAGTCCCGGCATATTACTTAGTCGATCAGTAAGGCTCTTTCTCGTGGAGGTACTGGCAGCAGTAGCCGTGCGACGCTTCTTCCGACTGCTGCTCATCATACTTTCGAAGCTCCTGATGCTCTTCGTATCATGAACCTCCTCTTCCTCTCCTTCTCCCTCCTCCTCTTCCTCCTCTTCCTCGTCTTCATCCTCCCCACTTTCCTCGTTGTCTCCACTGACATCTCCACCATCCTCATCTCGCCCAGAAGACGACTTCACGGACCCAGGCCTAGAGGACACCTCCACAAGTTCCCTCTGGCCAATCCCGTCGACATTGCTGGATGCCCTAGACCTCGTACCTTGCCCTCCTGGTAATGACGCGGCCAAACTAGCAAGCGAGAATCCGCTGTCGCGGCGCAAAATATTTACGCCACTCCCCCAAGCCCCAGCTCCCGCAACCAGTGGCGATAACGAAGATGTCGTCGTCGATGGTTCCAGGGGGTCAGTATTCGCGACTGCTTTGGCAGATGCCGTACTACCTTCCCCAGTTCCACTCCTACTCTCACCTCCGGTTCGAATGCCAATTTTGGTTTCACTTTCTGCACTGACCACACTCTGCCCCGGAATGAACGCGCGCAAGACACCAAAAGACGTGTCAAATACGCCTGTGATGACTTTATTTGCTGATCCAGCGATAGCGTCAACGCCCTGCTCAACTCGTCCCCGAAGACCAGACGGAGTCCCAATGAAGAATGGTGCCGCCTCCGGTGTCGTAGGCGTCGTTGCTGTCACAGCTCGCATAATTGGTATTGGTGTCAGCTCAGCCGTACTAGAAATCGATACACACAGAGATCAACAATTTTCTCGAGGTTGCCGAATACACAAGAGGAACTGGCGCGTACCTGATGACTTTTTGACTGTCCTTCAACCCAAGTGCATCTAAATCGACGTTTTCCAAGAACTCAGCAACGGCCATTAAGTTGATCAGACAGTACCCTTCTTCGCCACCGAATGTCTGGTTGCGGAAGCGCTGCGTGAAGAGTAGGTGGGAAACGAGGTGTGGTGGGTTTGCTTTGACGACAGAGAAAATGAGTAATGGGAAAAGAACATCGCCTGATACGGGTGTTGGGGTGGTTTTAGGTTGGGGAAGAGGGGTGGGAAGGGCGGTGTTCTCGGCTTTGGGTGATCGCTGAAAAAGTGCTGACTCTGCAATCTGAGTGGGATTGTGGTGGTCGCTCTCGATATCAGTGGGAGAGGTTACGAGTACTTGAGGTGCATTACCGGGCTCGATGGTGGGTAAAAGTACAGGGGGCTTGGCTGGGGGTGGCGTTGTCTTGGGGCTCTCGCCACTCCTCAAGCGCAGAGGAGGGAACTTCGACAGTCCCTCTGAAAATGATCATTAAGTAAAATTGATAATCCAAGTAACTGTCAGAATATTCACCAACTATTATTTTGTGTGCAGAGACGAGGATGGTAGCCTTGTCCCGTGGAGCCCGACTTGCCAGATCTAACTGTGCGAGAGCTAGTTGAGAAAGGATGAGCACAGATCGCCAGCTGGAGAGATGAAGGAACTCACTTTCTCCACATGCACGTATAACAGCATTAAATTCTTCGGGGTTGGCAGTTCCCACGTCCACATCGAGATGTTCCAATCCCAGATCGAGTACATTGAGCGCAGCTATCCGACTTGAGAGAGCCTCGTCGTGCGACGCATCATCGGAACCGGCCGGTAAGAATAACCTGCAATCACGTACTGAATGGCCATGCGCATCCAAGCTCATCAGCAGCAGCATACCTGTCATATAAGAGGCTGCCTAGAATGGCCTCGATCGTTTCCAGAATATCACGAATCTTAGATTCTCTCTCCTCCATCTCTTTCTCGTTATCCTCAGCTCCTTGCTCAAGCTTATCCTCGTGATCAGAAGAAATACCTTCCTGGTTTTCCTCGCGTCTTGCGCTCCGCCCCTCCCTATGCAACTCCGCCGCCATTGTGCTATAAAACTCCTGGAACTTGTGTGACAATTCCTCTGGCGTCTCCAGTTGTGCATGATTGACTACATACTTGATTCTTCCCGGACTCCCCACCAGATCCTGCAGCTTCTTCTTTCCTCCCGGGGGTGCTCTCACGAACGGGAGTAATGGTGATGCGAACGTTTGTACGCGGTCGACGACCCATGGTGGTTGATCGTTGAGCGACATGGCGATTTCGCCGTTAAGTGCGGCAACGATCTCTGTGGCGACATCTTGGCGGGATATGGCGGCGCCGATGGTGAATGCAGATATCTCTAGGGGGGAATCGGCATCGGTTGTCGTCGTCGAAGTGGAAGATTGAGGGGTAGTCGCGCTGTGAGCTCCTGATGCAGGCGATGTGGATGAGGACCCGGGAGGTAGGGAAGCTGGTGTGGAAGTGCCAATAGTAGCAGGCTTCTGACCGAAGAAAGATGCGAAGGGTATAGGGAGACGAGATGGTGGCTGTGATGACGCCGGACGAGGATTTGGCCGCGGTGGCAGTGGAGGCTTTGATGCGCGAGGCGGAAGCGGTAATTGGGCATATGACGGTACGGAGAACGTAGGATAGGAAGATTCGGGAGGGTAAAATGGAAGGGGAGGTAGGGAGTTGAGAAGCGAGATGCTCGAAGATGATGACGATGTGAAGAGTTCTTGGAACTGCTTCGTCGTATGTGGGATGGTCGATCGCAGTGTAAGGACGTCACTATATGGGAGTAGAAGAAATCGTTAGCTTTGTTCCAGCTCAGCACGAAACGATATACCTAACGAGTTGGCCTCGTAGACCCGAGAGTGTTATGATGGGTGTGTCATCTCTGGAATGAGTGTTGTACACGATAGTATGATCCTGAACAAACTCGGGGGTGATCTTTTCGTGTCCGGTGGATTGCTCAAGTGGGAGGAGTAAGGATGCCTTTAAGTACGCCAGGTCAGTCCCACGTTACGAAGATGTACGTACGCTGCATATGGCATAAAGTCAATACGCAGGACGATGGATACTGACCTTTCCCTTGGTAATAGCGTTCCATATTTCAGCCCACTCCTCTGTGGTATCGCCTTCGTACGATATCTTCTCTAGAATGGCCCACCCAATAGACGCCGAGTCGAGCCCAATGTCCTGTGCGGCTACCTTGAGGTTCATCATCTGCAGCTTGCCCGTCGCAGCACTTTGAGACTGTGGTTGGAGAGGCAACGACACAGACACGACGGGTTGAACGGGTGAACCAGACGGTGCTGGCCGCTGTCTAGGCGTGTAACGGACATACTTGTTGGACGCGGTGAGGTCTGCAGTCGGAGTGGAAGTGGATGACGTCGACAACAGCGGGTGGGCTGTCAGACTCTCATGAGAGTCTGTCCGTGCGATGTTGCCTCCTTGAGACCGACCGATGGACGTGGCCGGGAAATCGCGTCTGACAGACATCGGTGATGTCGATGATCCGATGTTTGGGTTACAACAACGCTTTCAATGTTCGATTCAGTTCATGCACGGTCGAGTTATTCCAAGCCACGTTGGACTCGCGTTGCTGCTCGACGATATGCCAGGGGGTAAGCACCGAGCTGCTGCTGACGTAATCCACCGAGAGACTTCCTTCTCAGTGCGAAAATGCAAAGGAATCTGAAAATATGAGACTCGTTCCGCCTCGCCGCTGTGTATTCCGCGTACGACGCAGACTACACCAGATAGCCGCCGTGCAACCCCGACCGCATCTCCAGCATTCCCCAGTCGTCTATGATGGCTCTGCGACACTGGAGAAACAACTTCAGACACTGCAGAACCTCACATGGAACATCGTCAGTACTGCCCAGGTACGTGGATAGGCTGGCGTTATCTGGTCTTTTTATTGACCTGCCCTCGAAAGAATGCTGAAAATACACCCGAGCCTGTGTCCGTTGCATACTCAGACGACGAATTGCATACGCTTTACTGCGACCCTCATCCACACGGACTCTCCCTCCCGTGATATGTGTACGTCGGATTCGAAGGAGACATCTGTAGAAGCAGATTTCGCAGCTCTACAAAGAATAGCAGTCAGACTCACCCCTACAGCAACCATTCCAGACGACACCGGCAATAGCCTCACGCGGAGGCTGTCAGTCCGACGTGATGGTGCCACAACCCTCGCACCACCACTCGTCCGGTCAGGACGT